>KN731712.1:0-11910 GCA_000816745.1 Ancylostoma duodenale | reverse complement strand
AATTTTGGTCCCGGAGGGGATCGAACCCTTGACTATGTAGATGACGCATATCGATATTTTTCATGACGAATTTGAAGCAAATCGCTTGAGTAGGTCTGAACTGATGCATTCAGAGTGATATTCGCCAACCGCGTACATTTCAACTTTTTGCAAAAATTCTGGATAGAGAGGGGATCGAACCCTTGACGGTGTACGCGGTGGCTATTCCTACTGCTGCTATAACGTTTGAATTTGAAGTCGAGTTGAAGTGTCTGCATTTTCGTTCTCATTTCTCATCTCATTTGGAATTTGTTTACGAAAGGGGGGGGGGTTGTATTTTTGGCGGCTGAGAGGGGGGGGGGGGGTCGTATGGGGGTCGACTTTCTATCATCATCACGCTTGACCCTGTTCCCGTGTTGAAAATATGCCACACCCTCCGCGAGCTTCAGCTACGGAATGAATCCTCTCGTCCACAGGCCGAGAATTTCGGAATCCTCAGCCAAAGAAACCCGTAACTTTTGGGGTTTTCGAGGTTTTCGTCTAACTTGAAGTATATCTTTGTGCTCAGCGGCTCGCACATGTTCGACTGACGAACTTGGTCCACGAGGTGAGACACTGCCTTTAAGAACTGTAGCTTCGCACACTTATGGAGGACAGCGCTTCTGGCACGTAATTTTTTCTAACAACATACTTTAGCAACACTGTAGCACCTTGGTACTACTAATACAGCCATAACGGTTCAAAATTACTTCGGGTGTTCTATTACGTAGTAAAGGGATATGATTAAGTTGCTGCTATACTACTGCATGCGGAGTATAGTACCTGCGTCGCCGTCGCTGGCCAACATCGGCGACCTACGCGACTGTTTGCCACCGAAGCCCACAATTAACAGTCACTTTATCGCAGTCGCCAACGACAGCGACGCACGGTGCCGTGGTCCACATAGAGTTTAGGTAACCTTATCTATTGCGCTGCTGTCGGGGCTGAGGGCATCGGTTCTGCTGCTGTTGGGGCGGTGCTTATCTATTCTGCTACTGTCGGAGCGGTGCTTACTTATTTTGCAACGCAAGAAGCGGTAGTGGGTGTGTTGCGATCTTTCAAGAATTACATTCTGGCGCTGTCGGGGCGATGAGGGTTTATTCGGCTGCTGTCGGGGCGGTGGCCGTTACAGTGCATCGCAAGAGGCGGCTGTGTGTCTGAGAAAAAATAGTATAACACGGAAAAGCAAGCACAAGAAACTAGTGGACGCGCTTGTATGGAGCTTAATGTGTTACATTCACATCTCCTACCTCCATTTCAGCATGATGTCTTAGATTTGATTTTCTTGCAGGGTATGGCATTTTCATTGTACGAGCGCCAATTTCTCGGACTCCATGGGCTTCTGCCGCCAACGTTCATGACCATCGAACAACAGGCTTATCGAGTGATGTCAAAACTGCGCCAACAGCCAAATGATCTAGCCAAGTAACGTCTTTCTGATCGGCAGACTGTTCGAGACCATAGGCTGCTCTTCAGGTACATACAAATGGACAGCCTCCAGGACGTCAATGAAAAATTATTCTATCGCGTCATCTGCGATAACGTGAAGGAGTTAATGCGAATTGTCTACACGCCCACAGTCGGACTTGCATGCCAGAAATACGGATTCATTTATAGAAATCCGAAGTTTGTTACAATTTCTCTTAAACCAAGCATGATCAAAGCAGACTTCAAGAAACAAAACTTTTAAGAGGTCTGTACATTACAATTCACGACAATAGTGTCAGCAAGATCTACCAAATCCTTTCAAATTGGCCGCATAAAGATATACAGGTACGGTCACTGCTTCTTGTACAAGAAGTGAAAACAGTCGGCAGTTTCATCCTACAATTCCAACAGCCATTAGAAGCACAGATCTAAACAAAATATAACACCATGAGCACTTTGCACGTAAAGAATTTCTCAGACGCTCACTAGGAAGGACCGACCACAACTCCCATCCCCAGGTTGGGCGATGCCGTCGTCTGGGCGCACTGGATTGTCTACTCAGGCATTCCAGCAGTGGGGCCCCCTATGTCATTTCGGGTCTACTCATCTCGTAAGAAGGGGTGGGCTTGGTGTACCATTTGAGTTCTATTTGATTGCTATTCCTTTTTTTACCATACCGAACAGCAACCGAACAGCACTCGAATAGCACACCAACCCGGCCCATTTTGAAAATTGGACTCGAAATGAAATGCGGCTCCAACTGCTGGGATGCCTGAGTAGTAGCACCCGTATTACTGCAACTCGCTTTGAAAAGCAGATTTTGGACCAGGTCGTCGCGCTGCTTCCAGTCATATACGCGAAATGCTCCAGAATGCGTCGCAAGTGTTGCAATCCATCAGCTAAGAACATTGCAACCCAATAGCGTTGGTTTCAATAGAGTTAATTTCTTGGAATTTAGGCCATTGTAGTGACAGATGGTGAAAGAATCCTTGGTCTTGGAGATCTTGGTGCGTACGGAATGGGAATACCTGTCGGAAAACTAGCCCTTTACGTGGCATTGGCTGGCTTACATCCCGGACAGTGCCTTCCAGTTCTACTCGATGTTGGCACCGATAACAAAGTGAGATTAGTAGACTTATATAGTGGTTCTATTAGTTAATTAATCAGCGACGCCATCTAAGAGAACCACTATTGGTCTAATAGTGGTTCTCCTAGATGGCGTCGCTAATTCATCGATATTCAATCTAGCCTTTTTTTGGACAGCAAATCGAAAAAAAAACGCTTCATAGGAAAAGTTTTGTCCAGACCGTTATTGAAAGTAACGAATTTCATGTGCTACTCAACGATCCCTTCTACATTGGACTGAGAAGGAAGCGCACACGAGGAGAGGAGTACGACAGACTAGTCGACAACTTCATGAAGGCCTGCACAAAGAGGTTTCTCGTACAAATATCATTTGAAAACGGAGTCTCAGTACACTTCTTTGTTCGAGATATTAGCCGATTCTGAATTTTTTGACGCTTTGACTCCAGCGGTGTAGGTATAATACTTTCACCGGGAGGCTAAACCCAGTTTTCGAGTTAGGCGTCTATACCAGCGTTTTGACCGAACTAATCTGTTCGATATGCCCAACACAAAAAAAAATCAAAAATAAAGTAAACTAGAAGAACAAAATACGGAATTTGAATAATAGTTTTCGAGTAAATCGAAAAGCTCCGTTGAAGACAAGATGAGAGCTGTAGAGCTTCTCCAGTCTTACAAATATTCGACTTTTTAAGGCTGGCTTATAAATCATGCATTAAATCAATTGAATTCATTTGGTTTTCATTCGGTCCGTACCCTAATGGAGGAGATGGAACAACCGCTGAGATTCCAACTTTTGCTCTCATGATTGATCTAGGCTATGCTTTTCTTCCAGAATGATCTGTAACCAATGGATATGTGTAATACGCGAACGCTCAAACATAGTTCACAACTGTCCACCTCCACTCTATTTGGGTATCCGACACTTCTAAATACACTTCCGGAATCAGCCCAGAATGTTCAGGAATAATCGGGAAAGTTCAGAATCCGTTGATATCTCTAAAACGAAAAATGAGGTGAGACGCGGCCTTCAACGGCAAAGTCTCAACTCATTTTCGGTTTCGAGATAGCAACATGTCATGGGGCTTGCTTATTCTAACGATATAAAGCTACATTTATAGTTCATCGGAGTCCAATCCGGTCGGATAACAAATGATACTTATCGATCGTTGGATAACAGAGATCAAAACGTATCTTTTGTTATCCGACCGGGTCGGACTCCGATGCTCTATAAATGTAGCTAAAGGCAAGGTCCGGGCAAAATTCCATCTCCCGAATTTCTACTGGATTTGTAGCCCACGGCGACGCTTTGGACGAAAACTTTAGAAAAATCCCTGAAAGGGTCCCACAACAAAGGCTTTCCATTGACCAATTTCGTTACTGTGTTTGCGGGTTTGCGGCGTCCGTGCTTTCAAATGACGTTATACGACGTGCACTACATGATGTCTATTGTGGTGTCGTAGGAAAAAATTCATATTCGAAGGGCTGGTGGTGCGTTTGATGGGTGGGGAAGGTTTTACGAAGTGTTCAATAGGCTGTACTTGTCTGAGCGCCCATCGTTGCTCAGTATGCACACGCGCAGCCTTTGTCGGTTAGAGCGCGTTTTCCCGCGGCTACTGTGGTCTTCGGACGTTTTGTCCTATATCTAGTGATAGAGCTTATACCGAGGTCTCAAATTTGAGATACATGCTACATATATGTTTGGACTCCAGAGAGCGAAAAACCTGGGAGGGCAAAATTTTGACTTGACCTTGCCTTTAAGTAAAAATGTTCGAATCGGTCAATAAACCGTTGTATGTAGGAGAAGGACAAACCGAACGTGGTTCGTACCGCTTGAAATCTGTAGCGAACGCGTTCGACAACACCTCTGGTTCGAAAAAGAACCCACGGGCTCATACTAGTTACCAAACGACATTCATTCAGTTACTCAGTGCCACCTTCCTGTTTACAATAACCCCCTTCCATCCTAGATTTGGACGTGACACCCTCATACAATTCGAGGACTTTGGGAACCTTAACGCCTACCGCCTACTTGACAAATACAAAGACGCCTACTGCATGTTCAATGATGACATCCAAGGTAAATGTTCTTATTGCCTACCAGAAGAAATAGCAGCTGACAGTAACTACATAGGAACCGCCGCTGTGGTCGTCGCAGGTCTCCTCACTACAATGCGTGTGACCAAGAAGAAGCTCTGCGAACAAAGAATACTTTTCTTCGGAGCGGGAGGGGTAAGTGCAGCATACTATGGTCCGCTTCCCTTGAAAAGATAGTCTGAGAGATATCAGAAAAGAAGAGAACATGGAGAAGTTTGCTGCATTCGAAGAGACGCGCAAGAAAGGCAGGCTTAGGCACAAACACCCAATTGTCTTTAGGGCTGGGCATACTTGTAGCGACGGCGATTTGGTCGCCAGGCGATTTAACTTGCAAACATCACAAAAGCTGCCGTGGTCCGGCTTTTTACAAAATCTAACGAGGAATAATGTGCCGACCAAATCGCCGGTCAGTCGCGGCCAAGGCATACTCCATTTTGTGAGTCTTCAGCGATTTTCCTCATTTCTCATGCAATCGCATCGCTACGTCTAGACGTTGACACGCGACTGAATCACTCAGTTTCTTGCTCTTTTTTCTTAGAAATTTCATTTATTTCAATTCATTTGCATAGGTTTCTTACTATACCAGACTCCGTCTCGAGTTTTGATGAGAATATGCACAAATCTTCCCGCTTTTCTACGTAATATGCTCTTAATTCCTTCTCAAATTCGAGTATTTCAGAATGATTCCATATTCCTTTTCTAACCGACTTCGCATGCCTTCAAATTGTGCATTTTTTACTAAAACTCAAAAAAAAAAACGCAATATGGTCACTAGGTCAGATAGGGAATCAGAACCAGTTCGAAACGCTAAATTAGCTTTTCAAAACCAGTCAGAAAGTAAAATTCAAACGTAGAAAGCTTTTTATACCAGCTGCTAGGTATGGGAAAAATGTGAATGAAGCCTAAATATCGAAATTCTAGTGGGAATGATTCAATACCGTCGCCAATCATTAAATGAAGTATGCCCAAGCACGCGATCCTGTCGCCGCGACCGAATCGCTCGTGCAAAACTCAGTCGCGGCGATCAAATCGCGTCGCTTGAAGTATGCCCAGGGCTTTTGCTTTTTAAACAAACTATACATTTGCTTGTCTAACAGTGACCGCATGAAGAATAAATAGAATGTTTTGCAAATAGAGTCATTCTAACGTAACGATTTCAGGCGAACACAGGAGTTGCCGAAATGTGCATACGTCAGATGGTCGAGGAAGGAATGTCCGAAGCGGAAGCGTGCGAAAAGATTTTCATGTTCGACATTGACGGCCTTATAACCAAAAGCCGCGTGCCGACTTTGCTTCCTAGACACAAGCGATTTGCCAAAGTACCTTGAAGTACTGATGTCGCACTATTCCATATCAAAAACATACTCGTTTAGGACCTCCCAGATACCAAGGATTTGTACGAGGTGGTGAAAATGGTGCAACCGCATGCTCTCATTGGTATGTTGACGCATCTTGGTTGTTGTAAATCTGGCCATCAGATGTCGATTTCAACAATTCCATCACTGCTCACTTCCCCTAAGCGCTATTTATGCTAGATACGCGTGTTTGACGCGCGTGCGTCCATATGATGAAGGGTAGTGCTGGCCGCACTGCTGGTGCAGCTCAAACGCACGCGGAAGTGTCTCGCGGCAGCCGCGCGCCATTGTAACGCCCTCCGCAAATGAATGCGTACGTATAACACGCGATTGACGGGCGCACACCTAGTACAAATTGCCTTATAAACTCGCTTACATAACTCACTGAATATTTTGTGATCTCTGTCAATTTGAGAAAATGTTTCCCGTGAAAATAAGTAGAGCTTCTAGAAAAGGAATAGAGAAAGGATATAGAGGGAAAAACGAAACTACGAACTTCAGAACAACTTAATTGTGGGGAATCCCAGATGTTAGGGGTTGCATGCATGGTAGCCCTCTTGAGGGGACGGGCGGCTTCGCTTGAAACCCATGACTTTACCCCCATTCTTCGGAGCTGCTGCTTCCTTTTAGTAACTGTTCGAGCTTCCTCTTTAAGTTGCGCTACACCAAGGAAAAAAATGCAAGGTCATGTGTAAATGTTACTACTTGTAGTGAAATCATACGCTGAACGCTCACAGGTCTGCTGATAGATAAACTATTTAAGGGGCTTCGACGAAAGGCGGTGCCTTCACCAAAGAAATAATCCAGGAAATGGCTAAGAATAACGACCGGCCAATCATATTTGCCTTGTCGAATCCAACGAAAAACTCTGAATGTACTGCAGAACAAGCTTTCAGGCTGACAAATGTGAGTTGATGAGCTGCGTAGGTCTTAGCTCTGAAATGTTTACTATATTACAGGGAAAAGTGTTGTTTGCTTCTGGCTCTCCCTTTGAAAATGTCGAGATAAATGGAAAAATTTATAAACCAGGTCAAGGAAACAATGCCTACATTTTCCCTGGAATTTCTCTAGGATGCGTGTTGTTCAAAGCAAAGCATATTCCCGACAAACTCTTCCTTCTCGCTGCACGGGTGAGCAAGGCGTTCGAGAAAAAAATCGCGGTTTTTGAAAAGCACGGGTGTTCAGCGAGTCGCCGCATCAGTTTCTGAGAAGTCACTCTTCAAGTACTGTCGTCTCTATCCTCGTCTAAAGAATATACGCGAGATATCTGTCCAAATCGCTATGGAGGTTACTATTTGAATACCTTAGCACTCAAAGCATTTCTTCGTGCTACAACATAGAAAGTTGTGAAACCATACTTATAGGTCGGAAATTACCTGTATCACCACAACCTGGCCACACTGCATCCTGAACCAGATGATATGGTAAAGTTTCCACTCCCATTATCTGAGCTTCGATGGCAGTGCGTTTTTTCGCGGACTAGGTAGGCACGCGAGCGTGCCGCTAGTGCTGAAATCCTCTTCGCGACAACAAACTGTAGAGGTTTCTTGACAGTTACGTAGTTTCAAATATAAAAACTATCGAGAAAATTTTGATTTGCCCCCGATACTGTGACGATTCTACAGGGAGTCGTCACCCCCCCCCCCCCTTAGGATATGATTCACCTTGTGTAATTCAGGTTGAAAATTTCAGGAAATGTACATTCGTATGAACGTCTACTCGACTGACTATACGGATGTGATCAACCGACCATACGAGTGGCCTCCACAAGACTCGAAGCACGGATTCCCTGTGCCCTTGCTCGAGCGCATGTCAATGGAAGACGAGTAGTCTGCTGTCTTTCTCTATCTTTTCCAGTGATTGTGCCTTGTAAATGCCGTACTGTCTAAGTCCGGAATGTTTTGCACTCCGTCTTCTCACGAGTTGTGAGACAAGAGTTTGATTGTCGGGCCGTTACATGTAATAATATGATAATAAATATTTTGTTGTATCAAAACGAGAACAAAACAACATCAACAACAAGATAAAGGACTCAACAACTGAGGATTTTTGGTGATCCACCAACCTCGCTAACGATTACGTTTCTAACAGCAAATGGCGTACTAGGAGTTATATTAGGGGGTACTGTGAATAAACAGTCTCCTGCGGATTGAAGATTAAAACGAATTTCTGAAGGAAATTTCAGGTAACGGAAAAGGCACGTCAGAAGCTCGGCCACATTGTTATTTTCCACGAAGATGCACGCATTCGGCCCAGCGTCGAACGTATACGCAGCACGCAAGCGATTCCCAGAGTTGAATTCATTCACAGAGCGGATCACAACCCATGAGGCATCAGACATGTACTGGAAATAATGAAAGCTGGAAACACAGCATCGGAATAAATCCGGGTTTTAAAAAACGAAGGAACACTTCTAGCCCCTGGCGACATTCCCAACAGCAAGACATGCAAGAAATCTGACCGTTCGGCGGACCTATGATTCGCATATGCATATCTCCTAACCTTTACTGGGATGAATTTATTCTAGAATTCATGAACATGACGTTTGTTAGTTCTAATCGTAAATATGCTATACGGTTCTTACACGCAGCAGAAATTCTCATCTCTCAACCTCCGATAATAAGATAGGTCGTAAACCGTGTGATGGGTTCCTAGTAACTGTGAGTAGAACACGAGGAATCGTCAGCAATTTACGAAGATTCGCAGCAAAGGCTGGTCGAAGATATAGCCAATTAATGACGCGCCAGTTTACGCAGGCTCGGCCGCTTCAACCACGCGGAACTATAACTTGGTGGTAGGACTCGAATATATTTGCGCACGCACTTAAACACCAGTAGGGCTCATTCATTTCTTAAAATTCCTTTGAGTTTCGCACGATTTTACAACTGAATCTGAGTTATACATCCATCAGAACTTAAAAAAAAACAGTGGAACCAAAAGCAGAGAAATTCCCGCTGATGCTGCCCTTTGAGTCGTTTCATTGGCTTGGCGTAACCCAGGCAATACGACGTTCCTAACTCAGTGCTCCTGCCCACAACTGCAACAGTTATAACCCTGCTTTTAATTTTAAAAAACACAACTGCCGAATGTAACACCTATTAATTAGGAGAAATATCTAATATCTAACACATACCCTAAGTGGTGGGAACGTATCTAGACAGACTGCATGCAGTTGGTTGCTATCTGCCATGGTGATACGCGCGAATTCATCGAAGTCGTGGGCCTCAAATGCCGCTGTCAATCTTAATTAGACGGGTTGAGAAACAAAACAACGCCAATAGAACTCACTGCAGACAATGAAAAAGACTGAAGGACACACCTTTTAATCCGCTCTGGAACAATATATCTGGCTCGATGCTCTAGAAGTTCACTGGTCTCCACAGTACTTCGCATTCCTCTGCTACTACCAACTTCTTTTTCGCCGTCATCGAGCACAACAATCACTGCACGCAGTTCCGGCCACCACTTCTCGGGAAGAACTTGCTTAATGTTGATATTATAACTATTAGCATAGGATAGAGGTATGAGCAAAAGCTAAGCGACAAAGACTGGGAGCGATAATGCCTGAGCTCACTTTAGCTACACAGTCAGCTCCGGATGGATCACTTCCTGCGCACCATTCCACCAATCCCCCAAATACGCTACGGCATGCGCTGCCAGATCCTAAAATCGTACTCTGTTATAGGCTACTCATCTCATTTCTAGTAGCTTTAAGTCATTTCTACTTCAACCTCCACGTGAATTTGGCACATAATAACAAAATTGATTCGATTCTATTTAAGCGGATGACGAAACAGGACGAATTGT
This sequence comes from Ancylostoma duodenale, assembly GCA_000816745.1. Taxonomy (NCBI): domain Eukaryota; kingdom Metazoa; phylum Nematoda; class Chromadorea; order Rhabditida; family Ancylostomatidae; genus Ancylostoma; species Ancylostoma duodenale. The sequence continues at coordinate 2,122 of KN731712.1, read as the reverse complement.
AAAACTGTGCACCTTCATGGTTATTTCCCTACCTATAAGAGCAAAACTCAAGGAGATCACTGCTCTTGCGCAAACTCTACAATCTGCACATCTGGTCATGGCATTTTTCACGTGAGAAAACCTACAAGCGTCAATGCTCCCGGAATCAAAAGTGCGAATAACAGAATCCCACTCTTAGGAATTCCTCGCGTGTTTCATGTTATCTCATCATTGGATACGAGTTATGTGTTCCGTGGGTGTTTCTTTCAAAAGTAGCAGCCATGAAAAACGCAGCAAGTTCTTGCCAGCCTACTTTAAAGAGAAACTTCCTCTAGCGTTGATACATCGATAAAACCAATTGACTCAAAGTGTGCTAAGAATGTCGCGGACGTACCCATCCTTGCCAGAGTTGACACCTCCACATCTGAAAAGTCGAACAGCTTTCCAATGGCAACAGCAATTGCGGCAAAACCAGCAGCAGAAGACGCTAGACCAGCGCCAACAGGGAAGTTGGTGGTGGATGAAACCTGAAAGTCCTTCTATGTAGTAGGATATAATGAGGGATAATATATCTTCTCTCACCTCAAAACCGTATTCCGCTCCCAAGCTTGAATTCCCACCATAACTTCGTTTTCGTATAAGCTGACGAGCGAACTGAATGAAATGGAAGTTGGATACTCGCAGTAACCAGAGGTACGTTCCGCTAACGGACAGTTACTTGATCTACTGGGTTCTTTTTGCCAATGAGTAAAGGGTGATCCTATGTAAAAAGGAAGGTCGCTCATTATATACATCGTCCAACAGAAAAAAAATAATAATCACAGTATCATGATCTCTTTGCCGCGAATCTCCAAAAACTGCCTAAAATTTCATGTGACAGTCTTTACTCACGTCACCTTTACCACATTCTGTGTAAAATATTCGTTGTCTTCTTTTCATGAAAATCTCCACTGCTTCAATTCACAAGTTAATCGTGCATGTATGGCATGTACAGTGGCAATATGATACTATGCAATGCAGTCAACTTGTACACTGACTTGCGCCGAATACTTCAGTTAAGTGAAGCTGCAATACTGCTTCGCTGATCGATAAGTGCAAACTTCTCTAATTATTGACTACAGTTCAAGAGACATCGAGCAAGACTACTTGAGCTCATTGCGGCTCCCTGGTTACAAAAGGCTGACAAATAGATACCGCCATATACAAGGGGATGCCGAACGAAAAGGTGGTTACTTCACCTAAATAGTGAAGCCACGTCAGCAGATTTCGAGGGGCTATATAGTCTACTCATCTGGAGCGCGCACTGCAGATCCCGCTACAATCGAACGCGCGGGTGTGGCAAAATGGCCGATCAGCTCTCTATTCGTTAGCAGCAAGTGAAACACTTCTCATGCCATGCAAGCGTATTCGATTGGAGCGTGATCTGCAGTGCGCGCTCCAGGTGAACAGACTGTATGTGTAACAACCCGTTTTACCCATAGGGAGGTGGTCATGGATAACACTATCCCCTGGATGGTCATAAGAGGACGAAGACCAAGAACTTGGTGTTCCGATGATATTACGAGATGCCACTGAGAGAAGACAAAGATTTCCACATAAATTACACAAAAATCCAACGCTGAGAGAATATGATTTAAAAAAAAAAAACATGAAATTTCAAAACGTCAAGGACTACCTCAAGCCCTTACATCGAAACATTGCCGAAAACGCTTATTCTTGTCCAAATCCACAACAACGTTGTTGATTCTCACGGAGTCGTCCGATGAGGTTCGCACAAGTGTACGTGCCACAACTGCATCAATATTGAGAGACAGCGAACTATTGACAGGAAGGATGAGATTCTGAAATGCCAACATCCTAAGACTTGAGAAATCAATTGCTTTCATTCAGCAAGAAAATACTTGAAGATCTCATTTCTAAGTAGGAAAAGTTATATTAATTGTGTTAGCTCCGCCGTCTGAAATCGTATGGTCATTCTTGGAAATTTGTAGGAACGTAGGTAGATGAGCAAATCAAGCATGAAAATGTTGTGCGCACATGGCAGGTAATTTAGAAGCAAACAAACACCACCGTAGGCATCCATGCAATGGTCCGTCTGACCATGGCCTTCGCAGCAATAACCCCAACTCCCCCCCCCCCACCC
>KN731710.1:0-11911 GCA_000816745.1 Ancylostoma duodenale | reverse complement strand
ATGGACAATATACCGAAAAAATTCAATGCTGCTTTTGTCAACAACTTTCATTAGGTTGTTCCACGCCTGAATGTTCCGGAAGAAATGTTGCACATCACCGCGTTAACTGTAAAATGCAAAATTTCATAGATAGTTATAGGAGCAGGAATTGATATAGAAAATCAAAATTCGCAAGGAGCTGAACTCCATGACTCAACAAATCTGAAATGCGCGTAAATAGGAAAACAACGAGAGGCTCAGTGAAATGTAAAACGCCAAGACTTAAGTACTAGCGCCACTTAAAGTGTTCTAATTGGGCGAGGTTTTTTCACATTCAGCTTCATCGTTGAGAAGTTCGGTGACATTATTTTCCTCTCAGATTTCTTTGCATCTCTCTTCTGCGCGATGGAATGAAAAATTATCACACAATACTCCTTCACTTCCAAATATTTTGGTTTCTAGAGGTCCGAAGGGCTCTGGGCCCTTAGTAAAGTGTCGCTCACCACCAGGCTTTAGGCGATGATTGCATGCCAGCTCACATCTATGGGGTATAGGATAGCAGATCATTGCCGCACACGTCAAGCTAGAGCACGCATGTGCGATCATCGCGCCCTGTTAGGAGGGTGACAGAGGTGAGTAGGCGCGGAGTGAGATGCTCGGAGTAGCTAATTCTGCATCTACGCACCTCTCGCACTATTTCCACAGCATGAGAAGGCGATTAGCTTCTAACAGGGCGATGATCTTCACTTTTGCCACATGCGTGCTCTAGCAGTGACGTGGATGGCAACTATCTGCTATCCTATACCCTGTGGATGTGAGCTGGCATGCAATCATCTCCTGATGCGTGGTGGTGAGTTTTGGAGTCCAACTCACCGTCATAACACTTTCTACTGGCCCTGATGTGTACATAGTTCGTTACCTTCTTTTCACCGTTGGAAAGTATGTAGACTGTCTTTTTCTCGACAGTTCCAGAACACCTTTACGAGAGGACATTACCCGCAATGATCCTCTCTTTAGTATTTTTCTGTACTTCCATCTACTGTTATGCTAACATTTGTTTTTTTTTTGTCATTCTGCATTTCCTCATAACAAACTTTAAGCAGCGGTGGCGAAAGCAGAAATGTCCACTTAGGGAGTGGTGGGTTCACAAAACAGGGGTTCCCGGCACATTGTTAAAGAATAAGATTACATACTATGCTATTTTAACATGGAATAATCAAGAATATACGTTTAAGGAGTGATAATGGAATAAAAAGTAAACAATCGGACATAGGCTACGTAGTACGTAATTTTTAACTACTTGCCTCATTCTGTTTTTAGCGGTTGCTTTGCACTTGAAAGACATGTTTCTCACTACGCAAAAATCGCTGCTCACCTGTCATAATCACGTTTTCCCACACTCAGCGCGAAAGCGCAAGTCCAGGAGCAGTGGACCCGTCTGATGAAATCTTTGCTATGATTGCCGACGGAATCATTTGTATCAACTACTTGTGGACCTCTTTCTCAACGTTTTCCTAGGGGACGCCATCACCTCTTTCATCCTCAGTTATTCGTTTATCTGCATATTCTACATCATGGGACGCCGGCGCACCTCTCATCCATCAGTGAATCCATCAATTGACTTCCTCCATATTGCCGAGGCGCCGGTGCACCTCTTACACATTGTTCTACCCGTTCCTCAATATCTCCGTCACGTTCGGAATCAGGCGCCCTTATCACACCACTGTGGGACCATCGGATGACGCCACTCCTACCTACTGGCTGCATGCGATGTGGGTCCGTTTCTAGCACCCTGCATGCCCGCCTACCTCTCACCCATACTGTTTCGTGTCCACCTGGCTTCTCTGCTTCTCTTCGAAATACACCTACCTACATCTTGTTCTTTATATGACCTGATAAACCCCAATCAATCTTCGATCACATGCTTCTGCGCCTACGAGGTGGTAGATGGAATAGTTTGCTGTGAGGGCCTGATGTTTGGACGGTGAGGTCTCCTTCAGAGGCCTGAAAGTGGTAATAAGCTGTGACCAATCTCACTCATTTTCATTGCGGTGTGAGCAGCTGTATGTCCTTCAAGATATGAATGTGACTAAAAGTGGGCCAAATGGAACATCGTGATGTATAATAGTAGATTTTTCTCCACCAGTGGCTGGTTCTCTTTTACAAACACACCTATAAAATGCCAATTAATACTAAGTATGATTTTAACCCCTCTCCCCACTTTTCTGGTCTCGCCACGGGTGAGCAGTGATTAGACTAAACAAAGACAAGTGAATCTATTTCACATCACAATAGTTTTCGTTTGTTTATGTCTGTCTGTCCCATGCAGAGCAAGGCATCACCAAATAAGCCAACCATTTTTGATTTTTCCGCTCTTTTATGAAATATAGGCGAAGTCGTGAATACTAGCACGCTGGTTTCCGTGGGTCAAAAGGACCATAGGGTTTTGACGATGGTTCTCCTCCACATACGAGGGATAGTCCACATGCAGGCGATATAGCAGCAATAAACTGGTTTGTAGTGTGTATTAATCATAACCACATTTCAGGCATGTTTTATAGCGACGTTCACTGTGACCTACAACTATTTGTGGGAACAGGTGTTTTGGCGTGTGGCTTTCTCAGTAGCTGCAGTTGCTTGGGTGCCAATCAATATCGCCTTCAAAAATTATGAGAGAATGAAGTTTAACGAGCCATTTAAGGTCTTCCTGAGGAAACCTAATTCTAAAATATCATTTAATTCTCAATTTCTATTTCCAGACGATATTCCGACCAAGGAAAGACTGGGGCCCATCTAACGCATCCGATAGGGAGGCAGCTGTTAGAATGGAACGAGCACTTCGAGTCCGATAGCAGGAACACGCGATATGTCCTCAGCAAATTTTTTAAGAACAACTCCGAAATTGCAAACAGTGAACGAAGATAGTATGGTACATCGTCAGTTGAAGAGTGTTAACGTTGAATAAAAGTTTAAGAAAATAATTATGAACAATGAACTCTTACCATACAGCTCCTTTAATTTGAGGGATTGATTTGTTGATGCAGAAACGCTCCTTCCTTTATTTCTAGGTATAGGGAACTCCAAACGGTCGCAGACAGGGGCGGGACCTCGGCGCCGCTCGCTTGGGCACAGACACGAGCGCTCTGGAGAGCAGAGAAACCAGAGCCACGTGGTGAGCGCTCCCTGCCCAAGCGAGCGGCACCGAGGTCCCGCCCCTGTCTGCGACCGTTTGGAGTCCCCTGTAAGTGAACTTTGTCATAACAGCAGTGTTGTATGTCCTACAGTTCCACGAACATGAGAATTTTGCGCTCAACAGGGAGTTTCTCCGTGGTGATTATACTATAGATTCCCCCGTCCAGATCAAAAAACGGTACGACGAAGTATGAAGCTGCAGCTAGTATGAACATTGGGTGCAATGAATAAAAAATGAAAACAGTAATCTGAAGTTACCCACAACATGCGAGTGCTTGATGAAGACACCAGTGACCCTTTCGAAGTATTTAGTGGTCCTTTTCGAAAAGATAGGCAGATTCTATGCGCGGTTCCTTGGCGTAGTGGCTACAGGCAGCACATCGACGAAGCATACAGTTAAAGCATACTCCAAATAGGAGAGCGAGTCGGTACCATCATGTGCCCCAGTCTCCGACTATCAATTTATAACACAGTACACAGTATGTTTTGTCCTCCTCGAAAAGGCCGACGTATTCCGACTAGTCGCTGGCGGCCGCAGAATCCCGGCAGAACATACTTGATCCTCGCATTTGTAGCATGCCCTTACTGCATCTTTCGTTCAGGTCCCACAGCGATTTTGCACACGTGAAATCGGTCTATCCTTTCGAAAAGGAGTATGTACGTATATCACTAGTTATTAGGCGGCACGACTCATTTGGATCGTTTTGACTATTAACTTAATTGTCCATCCTTCATACCTAACACGTCCTTATCCATACATAACGACATAGCATTCGTTCTTGAAGAGAAGAAAAAATAAATCTTGAAAAAATCTTGAAAAAATAATTTACCTTTGCCTTAAAGCGAGCTCTTGCCGTTGTTCTGGACAAGGGGATGTTCACAACATGTTTTGAAAGATGCGACTGTAAATGGTGGCATTTAGCTGTGGAACACTCAATTTTCGAAGGTCCCATTTTAAAAAAAGGTAGATATTGCGACGTCGTATTTAGTACATGTTTCATACAAACATAAGCCATCATACCGCGAGGTGCTGCTCGAAGTGGTCTCCATCAGCGCTGTTGCAGGCCCTCAGTTGCATCTCGAGTGAGAATACACTTGGCCTCAGGAAGTTGACGCCACTTCTAATCCTTTTCCTTTCGAATACTTTTATGAAGAACATCACGCGCTTTTCTGACTACTAATAAACACCTTGATCTCTGAATGCTCCAAGCAAAATAGCTCAGCAGGTTGAAATCAGAGAGTGTGGGGACCACATATTCTCTCTTCATTTTCGAATGTGAGGGTCACAGAAATCAAGGACGGATTTTGTGGCGCGATCAGAGGCCCAATCTTGTTAGAAGGTAATGTTTCCGGATCCAAGATCCAATAGAGGAGCACTTTCTGTGATATGGCTGTCTGATGGGAGCCGGCGTTTCTTTTTTCCGCCAATTCAATCAAGAAAAACAGCGAAATGGACTTTCCTGGAGTGCTCATCATACTTTTCTCCGAGATGCTTTGAAACAATGACAGCAACCGTGTTGGTTTCTGCAAATTTCGCGATACTCTAACAAAGAAAATATTTTTGCCTGTAAAATTAAGGTTGAGGGTGCGTACACAATGATCTCCTTCAAAACCTTCCTTGCTCTATCGAGCCTTTTCCTTCTCATCCAGTCCAGTCTGATCGTGGGCTGCCTCAAAACAATCAGTAGCTGGGCAGCCGCTGCTCACGTTTCACATTATTCTAAAAAGCGTCTATGGAAATATTCGACTTGGGAGCCACGGAATTGAAGTTGAACGAGTTGTCGCAGCAGATACTCTCATGACGGCACGTCATCGTAGGATGAGAAGAGGTCTACGCGGTTCCTGAAGAGGAGTAACACTTTCTTCCTCGCTGTGCTGCCTAGCAATTTCCTGACTCTTGGTACAGGGACAGTACCGTCTAACAAATTCATTGCATCGACCCTGCAATCGTTGAGATCAGTTATCACAGCACGATGAAGAAGACGCTTTATAACTTGTGAAGGAGCGGCAGAACAGGCAGCAAAACTCCCGTGCTCTTTGCAGGAACCGTAATTTCCGTGCTTTTTATAGTGTCCTCTATTTAATATTGTAAACAAATTTCTGAAGTAAAATTAACGTTTTCTTCTCTTGTTTAAAATCGTACTCACCAATGTACTATACTTTTTGTTCACTTGTCATTTCATTGTACATATTTGTGCAAGTGTCGTTTTATCATTGCGTTCTATAGTTGTCCTGTTTTGTTTTTCCACACGTGCCTAACCGGGTGCAAACATACATATACCAACTACTAAGCACTATTTACATCAATAATGCGGAAAATAGCTGGCAGCTGTTTTCAAATTTCCTTCTGGATTGAGATTCATGAGATGTTAAACAAGCAAATCAGTTGTGGTTAGAGTCAAACGATAGATTACGAAGTCGTGCTAGACGCAGCATGTGAAAGCTGGTTTGCTAACCCGGCTTTGGGCAGTTACGAGTTCATGAACACCAGCCCTGAGCATTCAAAAGAAGCGATCCACACGTACTGGCAACGATGCTTATTTTATTTTATTTTATTTTCGTACGTTTTATTTCGATAATAAGTATCGTTTTGGATTTCTAATTCCACATCTCCTTTAGGAAAAATAATTAAGTCAACTAAGCTAACAAACTCCACCCTTCTACCTATTAGGAAATAGAGATCTGTTCATCTGGAAGCTATTTTAGTGTGTAGTTCTCATGATATTCAAAGAGGTAAGTAGAGGACTGTAATATGTAACGGCCACTAATGCAGTCAGAACGTTTCTGTTCTCCTTGTTCTCAACCGTAATCGGCAGTTGTTGTTTTGCACGAGAGAACCGCCACTCATTGGCGTGCAGTCAAGGTTATTAGGATTTTCTAGTCAGTGTTCTCTGAATAAGCTTTAGGGCAGATGTTTTTTAGAGCAAAGCATCTGAAAGACCGGGTGGCAGGGGCGACATGAATCATTGGCGCTAAGAAAAATAAAACTAGTGTGGTTCACTCACTGATTGAGTGCCGCAATCATTCCGAAGTGGATACCAAGACCACCTGCTGTTTATACAGAGTCAAGAAATGGACACTACTACGCAATCACAGGTGACTCTCAGCAATGGGAGAGGATTGCTAGGCTCGCAATCCTTCCTATTATATTTAGCGGACCAGAGTTTTGTTCTGATTACAGCGGAAATAGCTCATCACAGCACAGATTGGTCACGGAATGTCACGAGCGTTAATTATTGCTGCTCTGATTGCAAACAAATCTGAGCGGATTTCCACCTGGCTTCTTTCGTTGACGCAACCTCAAGGAATGGCGCATGTCTGGTCTGATGAGGCTAATTTCAGAATTCTGCCAGCTTCTAACGCGGTATTTTTAATGGTGGTCTGCTTCAGCTTACATTTATTTTTACGTTCATTTCGGACACTGAGCTCTCACTCGCGCAGTGTCCCGTCCTTTCTATCCTGATCGTTTTAGAAGGTTTTCTGGGTTTCTGCGTTATTTTTTGACTTCCACCTGCGCAGGTCGCAGATCCAGGCAGACTAGCCTCCTTGGTCCGGTTACTTCGGAGACATTTCCGGTCGTTTGGTCTACTCGAAAGCTCCACAGCAGTCTCGGAAAATAAGTGTTCAACAGGGTGCTGAACCTCTTTTTTGGGAAATTAGTGGAGACGACTGCTTCTGCTTCCAAAGTACTGTAGCACGTGCCAGGCGGTAACTGTTCTTAACGTGGACCTCGATATTTTGCTCCAAATTGTCATTTGAGCAAACTTTTGTAGATTTTTGAATTTACACTCCGCAAATAAAGTTCATATTTATAGTGCAGGAACGGTTATGCGGAGACCTCATCCAATGCATTCGGTGGAACGGCTCCGATTCCACCATGGCCTTAACCAGCTGTGGATCGGCTTATTCCTGCTCCAGCATCTTTCACCGGTTGCACGCGTATATCATCCCTCCAGCCATTCTGCGCTGTAGCTTCCACAGCTTACATAGTCTCCAGTCTATCTTTTGCCATCTCACAGGCTCTGCCCACAAGTATGTATATACATAGAACACTACATAGAACACATCACATTATCGAGGTGGTGGTTGTGAGAACGATAAAAATTGTGAGAAACGCCGCAAGCAACGTTTGCCGGGAAGAGGTACTGAGGGGTGTTTTTGGTGATTCCGGCCAAATTTCTCTGATTTGTCTCCTTACTCTTTTCTTTTCGAGGATTTTTGCTGTTTCTGGGATGCTCAGGCATTCACAAGTATGAACGAAAAGCGAGACATCCATAATGGAGTAGAGAATTTGGTGTTGCTAAGACGCCAGAAACCACCGCGACAATTTCGCTCAGCTGATACTCATAATTACCTGCTAACAAGAAAGTTCGCACGACCCCACTACAGCGGTAGATGTAGATCGCGTCTATGACGGTGTCAATATGGGAATGGCAGGCTAAGTGATTTCAAAATTCCATGAAGTGTGCTCTGGCATTGCTTCTGTATCAATGTGTCCACGTTGTGTTGCTAGCTCTCATAAAGCCCCCGATGTTGCCATCATCTAGGCTGCAAATATTTTGTTGTCTATGCTTTGGCCTCGTGGATGTGACGGGTAACTCTCTCCTTTTACTTCGCATATGTGCCCGTGTTGCTTCTTGTTTTTATTTTTTATCATCCCGTAATTTATGCGGAGTTCGCTTGCACATCACTGTGGTTGTTCTATTGTACAATAGAGAGCAAATGACTTGCTCCTGCTATCTGTACCTATTTTGAATTGTGTTAACCTCGATTGATGTCTTGGTAACAAAAGGCCGTCAATTACTGACAAAGCTCGATCTTCATAGTATTGCAAAATTTCTATGGGAGGTGATAGAATCCTTATAATGACAAACCCAGGAAAGTCCAAAATTTTTGGAAGATGGGTACAGCATCTCCAGGTTCATTTTCTGCTGCGCTTTTGGCAGTGATCAAAATTTTTGCAAACATACGCGAAAATTGCAATACAACAGCTATTTTCTTCTGTTTAAGAACATTTTCAACACTCTTTTTCTGTCACGGTCTTGCATTTGCTCTTCCTTAATATATACGTGCCAAACTGAGATTTATAGAATGACGAAATTACCCCCTAAAGTGGGCATTCTTCACTCCTGCAGATGTGGGGATAATCAAGCGCAAGTGGACTTCCTAAAACTATTGTGGAAGATTCCGTGGTGCTTTCTACGTAGATTCTGTGGGCTGAGGCCCTCTTAATGGACTCTTTTCCGAATCTTTGGAAAAGGTCCAAGATGAAATCGACCCTATCGATGTGTGCGCTAGGCCAACATCTCACCTACCTTTTCCCAGAGAGAAATTCTTTTTCAGTCAAATTCAAATTCAGAGCTAACAACTAACAGTGGTGGGAATTCTGGAATCAAAACATTATTTATGTCTACAGCTTAACTGCTAATATATGTAGAGCAACCGATTTTCCTAATTTTTCTTCCTCATGTTTTGAAGATCTATTATGCTTGTTCAGAGAATTTTTGCGCACTCTGTAGATCTAGAATTTTGAAATCGATGACATATTCAAATACTGACTCTAGTTATGTTAAAAGTGTTCGCCTGAGACCCATCTTCGATAAAATTATCTCAAACGGATCCATCAAGTTATGCACCTATACATATATGTCGCCAGATCAGCACGTATAGCGCCAGCCAAACTTATTTCGCATTTTCCATTCCCCTTCATATCTTCGTACATATATGGTCTTATTTACAAACTTCATAAGATCTTGAATCTCAAGATTTCGTGAAAGTTGTAAACATTCCCCTCAGCTGAAGTGGAAACAGATCGAATATTATTCGCGATGACCAAAATCTGTAGTTTTGTGATATCTTCTGAAAATTGGCTCTAGTATGTAGGTGCTGTATCATTGAACTCCTTGTGGTAGTAGATTCGGCTCTAATCTGGTGGGATCCACTGAATGACATATGTCAGGCAAAGTTGTGGTCATCTCTGTTCGTAAATATTTCTGCCAAATTTGCTAATTTGTCTCTAGCATTCCAAGCCCAACGCTTCTCCTAGTGATTCTCTGTTCCATGCTGAATGGGTTTGACCGGATTAAAAGGCGGAGTTCTTTCAATGTACCCAAATACTACAGCTAGTTGCGATGCACCCAGTAGAGCATACCACACTACAAAGGCGCTGTGGATTTTTTCTGCTCAGAGGAGAAGAATCTTCCAGAGGTTTTTGGTAGAGAAAGATACTCAGCTATTTCTGGAACGTCAGCCTATGCATGGCTTCACGTGCTGCTCTAAAATGGATAAGTATTATTATTAGTATCGAACGGTACAAACCACTATTGCGAACATTTGGGTCCTCTTGCCTCTGAAGCGAAATTCAGCTTTTTGGCTAGAGCCTTTTTTCTTATAAAGGTTTCATTTACTCACTTTCACTGATTGTGAACGGAATCATCCCGTTCCTTCAGATTCGGAGCAAGATGTCATGTTATGCTCCGTGAAGTTTACTGGAATTTAGAAAGTCCTATCTTGTTTAATCTGGAGATCATTGAGTTTCGCCTTCTATACCATTATTCGAGAAACCCTGGTGCATATATGTATAGGTGCTGCGAGGCCTCAAATGATTGATTCTCCCTCGAGCAGGAAAAATGCAATCACTTTCCATTTTATGCACCTTTCCTTCCGAGATATCACGAAATCACGGATTTTGGTCATCTCAAATAAAATTGCTTCTTTAAGAAAGCCAGGTGAGAACATGAAGTAGTTTAGGCTTCCCTTTAATGTCAGCAACATTCACAAGAATTTGGGATTCACAGCCTTACTTAGCAAGCAAAGAGATTGCCCTTTTGGTTTTTTGTCTGCAACTTCCTCCGAGCTAGAGTCATGAGGTTCAAATTTTTATAAGATTTTCAGATACTCATGGGAGATTTCTCAGTTTTGAACAGAGCTGATCGAGCGAACCAGGATGGCAGCCATATCCATAGAGAATTACTGCAAAACTAACCTGACAAAGTCTTCGCAGATGTCGAGCAGTGGTCAACGCATGCACATTTTCTACCGTATATGTACGAGCTGATTCTGCTGTGAGAAACGAATTCGTGGGCAGATCCCAATAACAGACGTCATTTTGTGGGGCACTACGGATGGTCCCAAGTAGCACATGTCCACCTCTGTGAAAAAATTTTCCTTAAAAAATGCGAAGCCGATCTAATGAGGATGTTCTAGCTTCTTTCATTCTCCATGAAACATACACCCCCCACAGAAATTTAGCCCTCCACGCTCCGCTTTGAAAGAAGTTATAGACAAGAAACAAAAACTTGCAGTATTCTTGCTCGCTACTGTACATATTAGGTATGTGAAAAAGTTTCCGCCCCTTTTTAAGCCAAATTGAGTCCTTCTTGAAAAAGGAACAAAGCAGATATACTAATCAAAATACGGGCTATCATTGGCATTAACCTTTCCCCATCTTTCTGGGAGAACACGGACACCGCAGCGGTAGAAAGCCTCCTCCTCTGACTCGATCCATTCCTTCACCCATTTCTCGACATCTTCAAAGGATTGGAAGCGCTGCTCGGAAAGCCTGTGGGACATCGACCGACACAAATGGCACTCTGACAGGACACAGTCTAGCGAATAAGCCGCACGAGGTAGCACATTCCAGCAAAGCGCTTCAAGTGTTTCCTTGACGGCTTTTGTGACATGTTCCAAGGAGGCACTACTCCACATTGGGACCCCAAAATTTTAAAAAAAAATTGTTTTCGCCGAAACTTCGTACGGGGGGGGGGATGGGTATTTGAGGTGCTGAACACGAATGCCATATCTATTCTGTACCGTAACCCCGTTTTCGTAGGATTACGGTAGGGTTGCTGTGACAAATAATGCATATTTGGCTCACATTCGACAAGATTATCGCTGTAAAACACAACGATGTTGATGCAAATCAAAACAAATGTGTACTGAAAATTATTGACAGATTTCAAGCCCACAAAAGCAAGCAGCGTTTACAAAGCATTTGCCAGGATAACTAATCATTATAGCTACTCACCTCTGGAGGGCGAAACTTTCACATACCTAATACATAACTTTGGCTGGCACTGCGTATCACCAAAGAATCCCTGAGGATTCACAATCGCTAGCTTCTAAAACTAGAACACAGAAAGCAGAACTTTTTTTGCAAATATTGTACATCTTACAGTTAGAGTTGTAAGTATCCAATATTGCGACAACTGATATTTATAAATCGTCTGCAGAGCTGCAGAATTAAAGTTCAGGTACTATACCCTAACTTTGTGGCACATGCATCCAGGGTTTGAGAATTCCCTGACAACGGAAACAATTCACTTCCGCAACGTCATGCAGTATTTGCGATCTGGTATTGTTCATTCTTTGAGGAATGATTCTAAAAATTTCGCAAGAGGTCAATCGCACTACACTGTTGCCATGTCTGATGCTTGTTGGTCTGGTACAGATACCTCTCCAAACGCCATTGATATTCCTAGCCAATTGAGCAACATTTGACCCACGATTGAAGTCGAACGGTAGTCGATGGCGTGAAGGTTCAATTTTGTCGACTTGGGTGGTCACAATCCATGCGGAAGAAGGCAAATTGAAACGAAAATTGAGGAATGAGGTTGCAATGATTGCAAAGCGCAAATCAAGAGCTACGAAATGGACTACAATGGTTAGTCAACCAAAGTTCAAATCGCCGTGAAAAAACAAGTTGAAAAAACCGAACGAACTCATCCTTTCGCCTGCAACC
>KN731709.1:0-11912 GCA_000816745.1 Ancylostoma duodenale | reverse complement strand
ATAGTTGAGTATTTGTGCCTATGATAGTTGAGTATTTGTGCCTATGATCTGCATTTCTCTGCTACCTCTCCAAACAGACACTATTTCTTGAGTTCTCTATTTCTCTGTTATCTTCACAGCTATGCTCTCTGGCGGAACACACTATATCAGAAATCGCATTATTCCAGAATTTAGCAGTTTAAGGACATGCAATGACCGAGGAACAATCATCCTCATAAGGATATTGTATACACAAACCTCAAATTTTCGTCCACGTTGTAACGTGCTCGTAAATCCGGGTGTTCTCGTAAATTCGCGGCGATTTTCTAAACGTTAAACATTGTCCTTACGGATTGCACGGGAAGATCTCCACGTGAATAAACACCCACTCTGTTGGTGTACTTCAAGATGTGTAGGATTATAACAGCTGATATTTGCAGCAAAATAAGAGTGCCGAAGGGAACGTAAGAAAACCACGGTGACCCCACTGTAGTCGCTAGACAGTAATAAATAACTCTTCCCGAGAAAACCGTATTGTAATAGAGCACATAGATTAGACAGCCAACAAAAGCGATCTGAAATATTTAGGATAATTCATCTTAAGCGGAAACAATCCTGCCAAGAACTCTATTTCAAAACTAAGGGATAACAAAGTACAGCTACTGACTACTCAGACATCCGGGCGTTTGGAGCGCCGGCCCACACCGTTTCACGCGGCATGACACCTGCGGGACAAACGCAAAAATGGGCGGAGGTGGCGCGCCCATTCCGCCCTTTGTTGCCCCTTATCCTGCATTTGACCTGCGGTGATCCTGCTACGGGGATGGCAGGATCAAGGCAGGTCATGTTCTATTGCAACCGGTGACTACAAAAATGGTGCAAAAATGAGTTCGCCGGGCACGTTTGTGCTCCCCACGACAGCGCCAGACGAGCCGAAAATCTGCGGCGAGACGGAATTTTCCGTCCGCGCCGCGTCGGCACGCGAGCGCTCCCCACGCATCTTGTCTGGCCAAAAGGTACACTGGGCCACGGTTTCAACCGGACCTCAGTTGGCCAGACAAGTCCCGCAGGACTCGTCAAGTCTCCGCCAGAGCGGAGACTAGGCTGAGCTTTCACAGCCGTCTGACGGCTTATATACACTTCCGTTGCCACGTGGCAGTGGAGAAAAAAAACAGGGTGCAGGTTAAACTGCATATACTCTGCTTCATACGCGGCCACAGCAGGCTCTCTTGCTGCATCCGCAGCTTCAGCAAATATTCCTGCTTCATCTGCGCCTGCATCGGCCAAAGGTGGGCGGGTTCACCGGCGCTCCAAACGCCCGAATGTCTGAGTGTAAAAACATAACATTTTTTGTCTCTCTGGAGTTGATGAAGAAAAAGCTCAGCTTGTCACTTATATTTCCTGTGTTTCGTCTGTTTTCGCAGTAATGAGAATTCATTTAAGTTCATTTGTTGGACGATACTCCGGATTGCTATCTTCTTTTATTCCTTATCAGCCAACGTTTCGGCGACGTCGCCTTCTTCAGGGCCCAAAATGGTTTGACAATTCAAATACTCTACGAGACCAAGTGCATTGGCAGGTCAAGCCGAAAGCTCGGAGCCTTACCTTTCAACCATGGGAAGACAGCACAAGTCCGCAAATCAAGTGTAAACCTTTGTTCGCTCTACCGCTAACGACAGCCTGGCTAGTAGCGAGTCTTGTTCGCAAATGAGAACCAACCCGGTCAGTCAGGATTAGGTCCATGGCAAAGATCAAGATATGGTGATAGCTCGTTTGTGATCGCCAGGCATTCATCCTTACGGTTCATCTGGCCTTATCCAGAAAGCTTCTATTGTGTAATAAGGAATAAAACAAGTTAAAAATCTCTAGTATCGTTTAACAAATGGACTTAAATGAATTCAAAACAGATGTCGAGATTGAATGGCCGTCGTTCACAAAGTAATGAGAGTAGTTTTTTTACTAAGTAAATTCGTTTTTATCGTGATTGCCATTATGATTTCACTATGGATTTAGAGAAAGGTGAAAGAATGATGGCAGAAGTTCACTCATAGGTAAATCTCTACACAATTGAATCGCAGCCTCGTGCGATTGAAGTTTGCTAAACAATTCATATACCGGTAAGATTGATATGATCTTTAAAGTAGTATCAAATGATTGCACGCAATAATGGAATTAAATAACTCTAAATGAAAAGGAAAGGGTGGCATGCATTCCCAGTTTACTACCCCTGTACGTACAAATGTATACTGTATAATACTAAAACTCATTCCATAAAGGAAACAACGGAAACCAGATCGGGAACTTTGGTTTTGCGTGTGACAAAATGGAGCAATCTCATAGAAGACCAGTAAAAATAATGACAAGCACATCAAAGACACACACCTAAGCCACTGTTAGTCCGTGCTTGCAAAAAAAAGAATACCTGCAAAATGACGAGTATTGGACCGATCCTTCGATTCTCCTCATAATTTGAAAGCTTTGCTGTTGAAAGCGAACGCTCGATAGCTATCATGGTGGTGGAACTAAATGAATTCTCTTCAATAAGGAAATCGTAAAGGTCATGCGAAAATTTCTGCTGAGAACTGCGAGCTTACGAGAGGAAATTACTTCTTGTCGTTGGCCAAGCTGGTAAACTAACCTGGCGACCATGAACATCGAGATGTTCAAGGGAAGCCGCATGAGGAAGCATCCAAGCAGTGATGGTAAAACATCACAGCCACTCTGGCGAGGCGAAAAGTAACGAATCGAGGTAAATCCATAAAGTATAACTCTAGAAACTCAAAATAAGATGGAGATCGGGATGATACCACAAATAATAACTATAGTAGCTTAGTTCAGTGGCAAATTCAGAAAATGGCTCAACGAGGACTATGGGATGGATAATTCAATTTTTTGTGACAAAATATAACAAAATTCTTGGATTGCTCTAAAGAAGGCAGAAGATGTTGAAACGAAGGAGACACGTGGAACACGCTCAGTTCGGCACTCATGGCATCCTGAGACCCTACTGAGCAGAACTCGGTAAGAGGGTACTTTACACCTCCTTCAGAATTAAAGTTAAGAATCCGCTAGAGTTAGGGTACTATGAAAAAATTGAAAGCCATGAGATTTAATCACCTGGACATAGAATGCACCGCAAGCGAAAAAATATATACAAGCAATATCATTCTCGTATTCTTATGCAGAAGAGCAAATTTTTCAACTTTGATAGCAGTGAATATCAGAACTGGAACCGAGATTGCAGAGCAAATAAAATGAATACACAACATTGCAATAAGTTTTCCGGATGCCGCAACCGATTCCATAATCTCACATGTTTCCTCCGAGGAGTTGGATACCATAATCATTTATGCCACGAAAATAGGAAGCAATAATATGTGGAAATCTGCAATATCCATCTGTTCCTGGACGAATTCGGGTGCGGAATGGCAGTAGAATGGTAAACCACGCGATCAAATAGCATGGAACATTATATGTGCTCAGAATAGTATTCCATTGAAAACCTCACTGGTAACACAAATGTGAGAAAATATAATAACTGCAGTGACAGATGGCGTTGGAACGACCAAAAAGCATCAAAGAGCAGCCAAAGACATTAAACATACGTGAACTGCAGATGGTTAACTAATACATCAAACTGAGATAAAGCGCTTATATGGGTTGAGGATGGTAATTACCACAAGGAAGTAAGGTAATGTCTACCCAATAGGTCTAAAAATGGAAGTGCTACTGCTTTAGGAGTGACAGTTCATATACCAAGTGAATAAATGGAAGTGCTACTGCTTTAGGAGTGACAGTTCATATACCAAGTGAATAACAAGGAAGTTGCGTCCACATAGAGAACTGATTGTCACCTCTGAAAATTCGTGAGTTTCAGACCTCACGATGAGGTTTCTGGGGCGGATCCCAACTAATCAGTACTGTAGAGTACTTCCGTACAAATAAGAAACAATTTCCAAGAATATCAGCGATAAATTAAGTTGCCATTAAAGTTAAACACTGTATGATTCAGAAGTGCTATGCCGGACAATAAAAAGTTCAGTCACAACCCATCAAGATGTCCCCTTGAACATATTTTGAACTATTAATGGCCTTGTTACCCATTGTCAGCGCTGAATTGCGCTTTGTCCTAGCGTGGTACAATCCAGCACGAAGTCCAACGTCACTTTTTATTTAGTGGACTGCATTGCTCGTGGTGGTACAGGTGGTACAGCAAAAATATGATACTCGAAAGAGAAGATTCGAATAATACAATAAATATAACACACATAATAGAAACATTAATAAATTATCTGGGCATCTTAGGTATAGCCTATAGATTCCCACCATCATCGCGGGAGGACCCGACCAGATGGCGAGCGTGGGCCTTAAGCCAGAACAGTCGGCAGATTGGTGCAACATCACTATTTCAACGTCTTCTCAAGAGTGGTACCGGAGCAGTCCCCGGATCTCGAAGTCACTATGGCGAAAGGTGAGTTTTTGCTCATTGACTTGTCCGATGCAAGAGTTCCAGGAGGACAGGTTGAGCTACACAATTGCATCTTTCTTCACGAGCATAGGCAGCTATGTATGAACAACCCATCCGTTGAGCGAGATCATCGTTGGCCGAAGAAGGTCATTGACGGTGTAAGACCTCTGCCGAACTCTGCATGCAGGAGCGCGACTTTCATATGTCGTGTTGATGTGATAAAGAGTGACTAAGGAATGAATAAGTATTGCTTATTGGACCTTTGCATCGAATACACTGCCTTATTCACCTCAAACAACAGCATGGTGGACGAGTTAAACTAGCCGCGACGCAGATATCGGGTCAAGTCCGCGCTTCCGCTGATAAATTTTAAGTTTACGGCTCCTTATTGCAGCCAGCAACATCAGTAGCTACACAACAGACTAGCATGGCTCACTGTACAACAGTGGCGGACGCAAGGTTGGGGGGGGGGGGGGGGTTGGGCAATATTAGGAAGGATTTCCGTGGTCCAGAATAGCAACAGAATGGTGATTCATACATAAGCTTAGCGTTACAGTAGTAGTTTTCTGACAGATAGAGAATTGAGCACAAGTGACATGTGAGGGGATTATTCTTTCATGTTAACAAACATGGTAACCTTCTGCTGAAAGAGTTTTGATTGTCTTTTTGGAGGAAGGATGCATTTTCCCGTCAAGGAAAACAATTTCTTGACATTTACTTGGAAGAACAAGACATCATCCTATCTGTGGATAATAAGATTGAATCATTTTTTCAAATACTCAACATTTCCCTCAGTAAATTACAGAAACATGAAAGGAAATTGTTCGCAGGAGCTCGCATGATCGTAAATTTCAAAAAGGTTTCTTCCACGGTTATAATTTTCATAAATCAGAATTCATTATTCAAAATTCCATGATCCTAAGTCCCGAAAAAAGGCTGGATAATGCTTATCTTCAGTTCTCCACGTACTCTGGCCATGGCCATAAAAAACCAGGAAGCTTGGTTGGAAGGGTGGAGCGGTTGCCCCCCCCCCGTGGACGCCTTTCCGGTGTTCCTCAAGAAGAACATTAGAAATTCCGATCTACTAAGACTTCTAGAGATTAGTGGCGTCATTTAAGCTCATCCACATCTGACTTCCACTTGAAAGACTTGTATTATTTCATATTTCGTTGTCAGCTATTTCCGGGCCACTTCCGAGCTGCCTTTATATGTTTTTTGATCGCGTTGGGATGTTCCAGGCTCCGGCATCTAACCCTGCTTGCTAAATAAGATCTTACAGGACACCTATCTGGTGCACAGCGCTAAGCCTCTGTCTGGTTACAGGTATGCCACACCAATAAGGCGGGAGCTAGACAGTTCATGTCAACATATCCATGTTAAGACTAACATCTCAAACCTTTTCGTGCTTTAGTAATCCTCCCAGATAATATGCCTAAACTGGTCCGTGGGGATGTTGTTCTGGATGTTGTTGATTTCCTGGAGCTATCCACATGCGATCTATCAAGCTATTCTTTGGGCCTCCGAAGAGGTAGAGAGAACGGCCGTTGGGGTCTGATTGTGTTCATTGATTATCAGGGTAGTCTATGGTTCCCTTTGCTTTGTTGTGTGTGCTTTTTTAAGTTCATTCAATACTTCATTCTATACTTCAATATTGTTTTTTCATATTATTTTATGCCGCAACTGTTAGGTTTTCGCTATTACTGTTAGGTTTTCGCCATTACTTTTCTGTTAATGTGAGTGAGCGCCACTGAGTGCATGTGATAAAGACAAACATAATAGGAACCAAGCTACCCTCTGCTCTCTTCCACCTCGTCTTCATCGCATTTTTTCAAACCCTAGAGCGACCAAGCGTGACTGAGAAAGTACAGGTTCACTCGAAAAATGGTCCACGGAAATAAACCGCTTCTAATTGCGGCTGCATACGTCACATATTATCGCTGAACATTATTTAAGACTGGGCAGAAAGCATAGATGCTCAGGACACAAAACGAACGACGCCATAGGTTAAACTTTCCGTGTGGGAGCCGTTCTTAGAGTCAAAAATACCCCGTTCGCACATAGTCTCGGACTATTGCACGGTACATCACGCTCGGAACCGACTTTCGACGTTGTCGTGCCTGCGTGGAGAGCGTGACCGCAGAGTAAGTTTCTGGGATCTTATAAACTATGGAAATAAAGCCAAACACTGCCGGATACTCTCCACTTCTAAAGAGGTCGGATCTTACGACACCAGCCATCCAGCGCATCACCTCCATCCCTCGTGATGCCGAGGCAGCGTTGTTTTTCTTTGGTGACAGAACAAAATTCAAGGTGGTAACGTGCGACAGATAGGACGAAGGTTCACTGAAGTAGGTGTGGCCACTGCTGTTGTAACACAATGTAGCCAGGAACAGAACAGAAATATGCCTACATATCTCTGTACAATTTTTGTAGTTATGTCCAAAGTACATGGAAGCGTGAGGCATTAAATTTGTACAGAATAACTGTCCAACGTATCCCCAGAACAAGTACACCAGCGACCACTCAGTAAAAAAAATGAGTTCAGCTAGAACAAAGCCTTGACGAGTAGGTTCATGAAGAAATGAGAGAATAAATAAATAAATAAATAAATAATAAATAAATAGATAAATAATGGAGAACTACTAATTACATCTATCACATCAGGGACACATCTTGAACTAGCTTTTGATTTACAACAAAAGGAGAGCTTCTCTCTCATTTCGTTTTGTATTTGTGATCTATGCTTCTATAGCGCACGTACGTGCACATATAAATAAACACATAAATAAATGTATGCAGCCGAAATACCGACATGTTTCACCCTAGACAATTCGTGCTTTTTAACATTCAACGGTGAAAAACAACATCTACAACAGGGATTTACTGTAACACCGCGCACAAATTTCGTAACCAGTGTTCTTAAGGTGTAAAACTATGGATGCGTGTTGTCTCCTCTTGCCTTAATGAAGTCGTTACTGAATACGTATTCTAAAGCATTCGATATTATCCAAAGAGCTGTATGGCGCACCTGCTGAAGTGTGAGCTTGTTCCAATTCTCGATTCTCAAAAAAAAAAGGAAAATAACCTATTAAAATTATAGATTTTCCTTTCGTGAGTTACAACAAACAAGGAGAGACAACAGCAGAATTTCACCCCATCCCATGTTAGCCATTTATACAGAGAACTGCGAACGGACGAGTGCAAGGGGCAGGACTGCCGCTCGGCGCGGCGCGGCGTGGCACTCGAGTTTCTCTCCTGCTGGCAGAAGCAGACAACCACAGCAAGCATACCGAGCCCCTGTGTCTCTGCCCAAGAGAGCCGCGTCACGGTCCCGCCCCTTGCACACGGCCGCTTGGAGTTCTGTGTAGAATATGTGTTTGCTACAAGGGCACATTTCGTCTAAAATGGACTCCATAAAAGCTGCTCTAAACTAGGGTATCAGAGCAGGAATCTAGGATGACAAACAAACCTTCGATCGCCCTCATCTCCAAACCTAGGCTGGAAAGTCGCCCATGTGTGAACTGGGTAGCCCAGATTTGACACTAACAGGAATCCTCGGCCAAGGAAATGTTCAAAAACCATGTCGAGTTCAGAATTCGCGTGAGTCGCTTGCTTGCCTCAAGGTGCAACAATTCCTTCCAAGGAGGTACTCGTTCTCTGCCCAAAAGATTGCAAAAGGTTATCGATACCAACGGTGGATAAATCTTGGACTGACGAAAATCGTCGTAAAGTCCCAGAGAACTCGAAAAAGCCCCCGATGTTTCCATAAAAGCGCATAGGAGCCGTTTTTCTTCTCTAAATCTGTGAACCCTCAATGCTCGTCAATCGCTATACAAAGCATCACAGGTGCCTCGGCAATTTCTACGCACTGAAAGGAATGAAGAAAAGGATCTCATACAGTATATTTTTTTCAGTGTAATACAAAATATGTTGCTACACTTTTTTTCCTGTGAAAAACACCAAATGTCCACAAAATGCCAGCAAGGGCAGGATTGAAATGCCAGAAAAAAAAAACGAGAAGAACGTGGAAGTGTGATTTCAATGAACTACGAATTTTTTCTAGTGTTAATCGAGTAACAAAACGACCTTGGCACGTGTGCTGGTGGCATTTCTGCCAAGATAAAATAGCCATTCAAATCGTGCGCATATCAAAGTTTGCGTGCAACGAATAAAAGTTAATTGTCATACAAACGAGTGTATATGTAGATGGGATAGAAACTGAGCAAAAAAACCTAGCTATATCATTCTACGGAAATTGCACAAAGCACGACTGACAAAAGCAGCTCAGAAAGCCATCGAAGAACCATGCAGTTGCGCCACTGGCAATTATTTGGAAAACATCCCTTTAAAAATCCAATTTGCTTTCTATTTCCATGAGATAGTAGAATTGTAGGAAATAGAATAAAGAGTACATGGCAGTAAATACGATAATATTTGCTTGTGGCTGTTCTTTTCCTGTACTCAGCTATACTTTAGCCCCCATAGTACTATGTAATCTGCTACTTGGCTGATTTGAATGAACTGGGCAAATTCCAGTTTATCCATCATCATCAAATAAGGCCCTCGAGATCCACTCTGAAAAAAAATGTTGTGCAAAATAGTACTGGTGAACTTCGTATTTGTCCTAAAGACCTTACCGAGCTGAAGAAGTTAGTCAACTGATATGAATCCCTCATTCATACTACTTTTTCCCCATCCAACCTCAGGAGGAAAACCATGGAACCCATGAAAACAGGCATGCGCACTTAATTAAGAAGAGAACCACCCGACTGAATCCATTTCCAAGAACAACCCTCACCTGAACATGGGTTTTCAAAGAAGACCAAAGACTGAGTTAAGAATTCCCAGTGCCTCTACATAGGTTAGAAGGATATTTCCGAGAACCAACATACACATGGACATTTACTTCGGTGGAATAGCTACGTAGGTGTATACATAATAGGACATGTGACAGATTTCACTAAGAGCGTTTTGAAAGCAAGAAAAGTAAGAAGGAACTTACAATTAATACATATGACACTCCTCGTAGGCGGGTCTTGTGTTGGCGTCGCTGACATATAGTTAAACAGGCAGCTTTATTCTCTTCGAAGGAATATCCTATTATAATACTTAAGGGAGCTTACTGATTAAAGGCAAGCTATCCTCTAATTTCTAAAGGACAAAAAATGGGGAAGAATGGATTTTCTAGAAATGCATCGCTATTCTCGGAGTTTGTGCGAAATACATTAGGCTGTAAGCAGAAAGAAGAGAAAGAAGGAGGAAATAAATATTAGGATTCGTAACCTCTGCTGACTTCTCCAAACATGGAATCATCTTCATCCGAATCCAAATTTACACCTCTCGATAGGGATCACCCCCCCCCCCCCTCCCCTCAACGTATGTAATCATAAACGTTCATGGCAGCGACCGACAAAAAAACACTTTTCAATGGTTAAATTGGCATTGTATTGGCCTGCTTTCAATTGTTTATTTTGATCACTATTCTTGAGAAAATTACTTTTAATTACTTATTATTAAATTTGTTCCTCTTATTTCTAGAAGTCCTGCAAGAAGTGATATCATTATCGCATACGATGCAAATACAGAACTACATATGTAACTACCCATCAATTTTTTTTTAAAATTAACTAGTTAAAGAGTGGGATGTGAGTTCTTAGTTTCTGTTTCCGAGACAAAAGCGACGAAGAGTCCAGCCATAAAGGAAGTTTAATAACAGTCTAGATCACATTATAGTTATGTATAGTCCAATTATAGTTAGCCAAGTTAGCTGCTTCGAACTTATTACTTGTATTATTGTCTACTCCAATTATACCGCAAAATATACAAAAAAAGAACTTCCTGGTGCTCTAGCAGACCCAAGCCAGTAATAACAAAAATATTGGCATGATTGGGAGCTTGGAATGAACGGGAACGGGAAATTTTCAACTGAAAAGTAAGTACAAACGAAAATGGCCAATATTTAAACGTAAAAAAAACAAATTTAGCGAAGAATTTCAAAAAAAAAATAGAAGCAAGTCGGTGGCCTACTTAAAATAGGAGAAACAACCCGTATCCCTGGTGCTCTACATGGGAAAGCCTGCCATTGGTGTTTTTAAGGATATCACCCCAGGCTAACCCTACCCCATCCCATGTTACCTCGCAGCCGGTTTACCACCACCATCGCCTCTAATATATCTCTGATCAGCCGGCTGTGAGTAAAAAAAGACACCCCTCCTATAGCTCGACTGATTGAAGTCCCTAAACACCTGCGCTCCTTAATTCTTCAAACTGTCTACTTAGTTCATAAGTGACAATTAAGTGACGTCTTCTACCAACGATTTTACCTTATAGTAAAGGAGAAAGGACCAGGTGGTAAATCAGCTGCTCACACAAAAAGAAAACATGTTTATAACCTATGCGTACTCGTGACGACTAAAAAGAACTTAAGTTCGAGGGAGTAAGAGCGGCATATACGAAGCCCTAATAAAAAGCAGCGCTTAGAGATGGTAAATTCTAGAAATTTGATAGTAATTTCGACCGTAGATTTAATTAGTTAAGCTGACTGGAAGCTGGTCATAATGCATCAAAACAACTTATGTACGCATTTTTTCTGCATATTTTTATATTTATTCCACACGCTCGTAAGCGCACCACAATCATCGTAATAAAATAAATAAGTAATAAATAACCATGACCATTTAACACTGGAAGGAAAATTCCATAGGGGGCTTCTGAGATTGCGAGTATATCCACATGGAAATGTTCGCCCATTAAGGAAGCCTAACCATCCAAGGAAGTCAAGGTGTTCCACATCATCCTAGTGTTTCCGCTCTTCTGACTTTGTTTTACAATGAAGCACTGTAAAAGAGGATGTCTTCTGGAGACCGACAATAAACTAAAATCATTCTCCCCAGTATACTTTTACCAAAATTAAATGTGGTTCACCTACTTCATTTGATAGGAACGGCTAATGGAATCGATCAAATGACAAACGCATCGCCAGCATGGATTCCCAGGATAGGAGGAATGTTTCGGGATAGTTCACTGGGGATGAGACCTAGCTACACTTTCACAAAGTGGAAGTTGTGAGGAAACAAGCACGTTGTTGGAATAGATGCATCACTTTGCATCAGGGTAAAGGAGCACTTGGATAGCTGGCTAAAATTCAGCCCACCCACTTTGCTGCCAACCTACCGACGCAAGAAACAAGAACAAGAGTAGAGAATTCAAGTTAAATTATGAATTTAGTAACGTAAGCGGGGCCAAAAAAAAACACTCAAGCTCTTTCGAACTTGAAAAAAGTACAAAAATAAACGAGAAAGGCCACATCTTTGCAATGCTGGCGAGCTCGCTGCGGTGCTTCACCTACACCCTCCGGGTCTTCATCCAAAATCATGGGGCTCAATGGCTTCGGTGCCGTTTTAGCAGGAATGTGGTCCAGCTGATGGTGCTCCAGAAAATATATTTTGGCATCCTTGAAGCCTCT
>KN731707.1:0-11750 GCA_000816745.1 Ancylostoma duodenale | reverse complement strand
GTTTGTTTCCCGTGGATTTTCTCGAAATGTAGAACTGCGACATCCGTGTGACATGTACAGGAGGGGGGGGGGGGGCATAAGTTATTGTACAACGTTTGCTGGCTTATTTCTCCGTAGTAGTGGAATGCTTTTTGCCGCATTAGGGACTCTTTAATAGAGCTGGATTTGCTCTATCTTTTGAGCACAAAAACGTCCTGCACACTTCCAAGATAACGTAAAAAAATTCATCGGAAACTTTCGGTGCAGACTTTCTGTGCCGCAAAAGGCAGTGACTCTGCCCGCAGTTTCCGAGCAAAACAGCCACAAAAACAGTTTCTAACAACGTTTTCAGGTCGGATAAAAAATGATCTACTGTTCTTAACGACGACTACAAGAGGAATATGCAAAATCCACTCAAGATCTGTGTTGATAAAAGCTCAGGACGAGGCTGTTCCAGAAGTTACTTGGATGAGAAAACCAAGCCTGAAATTCCGAGAGACACAGTTGTCCTATATCTGAGCCTATTGATGGGATTGCATAGCCATTTTGTAGCATTTTTATTCTATTATAGTTTTCAAATCACATCCACATTTTGATTATTGTTTTGTCCTTTAGTGAGAAAATTCCTCAAAAGCAGAATTGGTGGAATTTGGCCTTCACTGGGAGCATGGGCTACCCTTGGTTTTTCTCCTTGACATCTCTCACAAACCATCTTTATCGGAAATCTTGGATATTTTTAGAAAGAGCACTCTTTGCTCTTCAAGATGCATCTAAGCAGTAAAACCCACTTCGGAGATATGGTGGATTTTTCGTAAAAAATTTCACACCAACCCGCTTTTTTCAAAAATCTGTTCTAACTCCAACTGCTCCAAAGCAAAACCCTCGTGGAAAACTGGGTTCTGACTGTAAGATACTTTAAACCCTGCTCTATTCGGCGGCGAAAAGAGCAGAATAATGCATGTGTTGCTGGTAGAGAAATAAATGAGCAAACGTTGTACAATAACTTATGCCCCCCCCCCCCCCTGTATATGGGAACAGCCCTTCAACAGCAGAGCATCGTACTGCAAATTGGATGGTGCAGTTATATTGCTGCAAAAAAGACGATCAAGAAACAAGATTGTACGGTGATGATTCATAGCGCGATCTTTTATCTTTTCAGATTCGGACGTGTTATAACGTGGAACGTTGATGTGAGGGTACGGAACGTGGAGGTAATCAGAGGAAGGGATAGCAATTTCAAATATGAAATTTGGCACGAAGAGCTTTTTCGCAATGGGGATGGACTTTGCGACAAAGTTTGACACAGTATTTAAGCCGCACCCTGTACAGACAAACAGCGATATGCGACAGTATACCGGGTGAAAGGAACGGACCTAGAGCCTAGGCGTATAGGATATATCCTGTGTTGAACCAGCCGAGGTAAATTTTGTAGAGATCGGTCAATTTCGCCTGGTGGTTGACACACCCGGACGATGGATGGGGAGAGAGCAGAGGTCCAAGTAAGAGGGTCGAAGAGGTCGCGCCGCGATTCTGCGACCGCGACGCGCTGGGACCACTCTACCTTTTCGACAAGGACTGTAAACTGGCGCGTCGTTTGGTTTCTATCCCACACTAGCGAGCTTAGCCATGGCTTCACAGCAATACCTATGCAGGTATGTGGAAGTTCTTTGTGTGCTTTTCAAAGTATTGATTCACTAACAATCGTCCACGCAAGACAACGACATTTCATATCAGAGGTGGAAGTTTGCATGAGTGCTGCTTTTTATCATCACCAGGCTTGACGTAGGTTCTCTGGGGGTAGCGAAGGCTCAAAGCCTTTGAAATTCCTGAAATTGTCTGCCGAACTGGGAGCGGCAGGCGGTGATTAAGACGCGACCAAATGCCGATTCAGCCGGGATTGCGTTTTTTCCGGTAATTCACTTTTCCACTCAGATATCGATTAGGGCGCCGTTCGGCGGCACTTCGCAGGGGATGTCCACATCCTGCAGCCGCTTCTTCTTGGCTTCCGCTTCGTCGCAATCAGTGGATGTCCGACGATCACAACCTTTTTTTTCGACCAAGCGCCAGCCTACTTTATTGATCGCCCAACTTCCTAGCTCTGAATGTGTCGCTCCCTCATCTTGTTTTCTTCAGTTTCCAGTCACCACATTCGCCAATCTTGTTGTTACCCCTGCAAGACTTATCGGTCTGGAACTACTTAGTTTCCTCAAAGTGTCTGCTCTCGAATGTTTCCCATGTTTTCTTTGAGGTTTGGTCTTCAACAGTTTGCAGATTCCTCTCCTGTAAATTTAAGAGAATCTAACGTTCGTTTTTCGCTTTCCATTTCTCCTTCCTTTGGTTCCTGTATTTTTTTTGTTTTTAGCAATAATTCTCGAATTCTATCAATTTGCTCTTGTCCATTTTGTTTTCTTCTTTTTATGCTATCTCTACTGTTTCTTCTAACTATTTCATGGACGTTTCAACCTTACATTTTCGGTCTGTTTCTATTCATAAACATTTCCCAGTGATGAATCAATTTTGTCCTAGACGTCAACCCTCTCCGAACTCAGTTTCTATTCTTGTACCTATCGACTTCCACATGTATTGAGTTGGGCAATTTCGTGCGTTTTTCCCTGGGCATCGTATCCACTATATTTCGCAAGCAAAATCAACCCCAGTCACTTAGTTGTATAGCTGCTTTCCTAGTCTACTAATTCCATCGAATACAGGGCAGCATCTCAATTTCATATCTATCAAAAGCCGGTGATTTGGTGAAATTCGCACAGAGAGACGAGCAAATCTAATAGGAGGATTACCTCGCTGAAACACCTAAATGTTTTGCACGGAATCTCTTGGCTAAGCTTGTTTTTTGTTGAGAGTTAGCATCAGTAGTGATTCCTGTTTTAATCTAGAGGAAAGGCTCCACGATTACAGTGGAGCATAAAGATGCGGTGGTTGTGTTTATTTTTTGAGGATAACATTTCATGGCGATAGAAAAAAGGTGTGGCGAGATGAGAAGCACACAGTTGTAATACTGGTAAAATGCAAAATAGGAGTTACAAAGTGGTCTATAACACGCCTTCACACGAAGTTCAAACCACAGTTAAAAAATAACAAATTGAAAAAAAAAACCGCACGAACTTATTATATATCCCAACCCATATGTAAATGGCTGCTAATAATTTTGCTAATTTTAATGTATTTGCTGATTTTCATGTAAAGCTGGTTACTTGCAATCAGCTATTAAACAACTAGTTCATTGTACATTTGCGTTATACAGTTGTTTACCTTTTGTTTCATTTTCCCTTCATGATGCGAAAGTTTCAATCTGACTTTTTGCAACCTCGGTCCGCTACTGCAGTTCTTCTTTTAGATTTTCATCCATGCTGCTTTTTTCGCGGTGCCGCTATGGCTGAGATTGTTCGGAAGCGTTCCATACACATTCGTGATGCGAGGATAGCTGGACTATATGATTTGGAACACACGATAGGACAGGGACATTTTGCAGTGGTGAAACTTGCCCGGCATGTGTTCACTGGAGAAAGGGTATCTGAGTTACACTCTTTTTTCCTATTCCTGTTTTTTCATGTGATATGAATTTGCCACCACTAAGCGCTCATGATAAACATTTTTCTTAAATTCTTCTTGTCAGGTTGCTGTCAAAATCATCGACAAGACGAATCTCGATGCTGAGGCAACATCACATGTTATGCAGGAAGTAAGATTTATGATTTTAATTGTTACGGGAAATAGGAGTTCTGACTTTAATTGCATCTCATATTTTATTGTTCTCATTTCCACAATTGATTCATGCTGTTTAGGTGCGTTGCATGAAATTAGTGCAACATGCAAACATCGTTCGTCTATATGAAGTCATCGACACCAATACAAAATTGTTCCTCATCCTTGAGCTCGGTGATTATGACATGCATGACTTCATCATAAAGCATGAAAATGTAAGTTTTTTCCAAAGATTTTCCTTCTATGGGACCGTCGCTTTTCAGCTGTCTTTGAAAAACACTTATCAGCAAAGGAAATTCGTTCTCGTTATACATATTTATTTTGGTAATGAGGAAGTGTCTAGTCCGCATGAAAAACCAGTTTCTAGAACAGAATCTGCTTTCTTTTGCTCTTTGTTTCTCATTTTAGATCCTTTACCATTAATTTGATTTTCCTCGGAAGTACCCAGATTCACTATCTGATATCCGTATGTTAAAATCTTCATGTTAGCTTCAAAACCAGCCTCGTTATTGCTTCGTACCCCATGTTTACCGATGCACGCCTAAATTCCTTAATTCTTTCCATACAAAGGAATGTCCTTTTTGATCATTTTAAAATTTGCCTGCTGCTGATCTATCAATTCCGATTCTCTACTAATTAGTTTGTTGGGCACTTTACTTCTCCGCTTTGCTAGTAGCTTTTGCCTTTGTTACTTTGTAAATGGGCCGCAGTTCCTTGCAGTGAAAATCCCAGTTTTCCATGTCATATATGATATGTGTTTCTATATTAGATGCTGTTCCTATTTCTTCTTCTCTGCTTCTAAGCTGTTGTTTTTAGGGCGTGGCCGAACCCTTAGCTCAGCAGTATTTCTGCCAAATTATAACTGCGATTGATTATTGCCATCGTCTTCATGTCGTCCATCGTGACTTGAAGGTATATAGCTTTTTTCTCAATATTATTATCTTTTGTGGTCTTTTTTTATTGCTGTTTAACGTTTTGCTTCCTGTTTTCAGCCAGAGAACGTGGTTTTCTTCGAAAAGCTTGGTATGGTTAAACTAACAGATTTCGGCTTTTCCAACCTCTTCGAACCTGGTGAACAGTTGCGCACCGCCTGTGGTTCCTTGGCATATTCTGCTCCAGAAATCCTCCTTGGCGATGCTTATGACGCTCCGGCTGTCGGTTGGTTTGCCGTTTTGTTATGAATTCTCGTTTTTACTTGGATTTCCTTTTCTTTCATCGGATCACTATCATTGTTTTTAGACGTTTGGTCTTTGGGTGTAATTTTATTCATGCTGGTCTGTGGAAGACTTCCGTTTCAAGAGGCGAATGATTCTGAAACTCTCACGAAGATCTTGGACTGCCGGTACACAACCCCTGAACATCTCTCTAACGCATGCAAAAAGTATGTCATATTTTCTTCTCGAAAGCAGAAAATTTGCTTCGGAAATTGTTTTTTATCCCGTCAAGTCGTACCTGTATGTGTTATTGCTTCTCACATAATTAGTTTACTTTTTTATTTCCGTATGTTCAGCTTAATCCAACGTATGCTGGTGCGTGATCCGTCGAAGCGAGCTGGACTTGCTGAAATTGTATCGAATCCTTGGGTTATGGCTGGTGATCGCGGTCATGCCGCTGTTAGTTGAATCTTATGCAGTTGTAGAAGTAAACAACATCTACAGAGAGAACTAATTCGGAATGGCTATATTCAGGCATTGCCATTAATAGTGAAGCATCACTTGCCACATTCCGCCCATACAACGATTATCGAACAGATGGTGGCAGGTGGTGTTGGAACAGAGGATGCAATACTCAGGTATCAGACATTTCTTCAGCTGTCAACAGAGTTCTGCAAATGTTTTTAAGAGCTCTTGAAAATGACGATTACAATTCAATGACTGCTACATACTATCTTCTCGCTGAACGAATTCTGGCTAGCTGTAGAGAAGAACAAGCCAAGGAATTGATGGCAAAAGCAGGCAGCGTCGTTCCTGATGAAGAACCTTTGGAAAAGTACGGTTTATCATTTATCTATTTCATGGATAATCTGTAGTTTGTTCTCCTTACTAATACGCGACTGTCACATGCCTATATGAAAAGAAAGGCTGTTGTCTTATATAACTTTAGCTAATGTTTCATTGTGCACCATTAATACTCTTCTCCTTTTTCCAATGTGTTACATGTTTTATATATTTCAGTTTTATGTATTCTCAGTAATGCCTTCCTGCCTTACCTAAAAATGCAAGATTCGTGATGATATCATAAATCCAGATAGTGGCTCTTCGACAATGATTTTGTTGGATTTAATCTTTTTGCTACTTTCTTGTTCGGAAGTTGCTTTTTTTCTATCGCTTTCCTTCGTTAGGGTTTTAATATATGAAATATATGTTAAAGTGAAAGCCAAATAATGATTTCACACTTCTGCCCAACTAACTGCACATCTTCCAGTGACTCGCGAACTCAAGGTACTGCTCCTGCGGCTGGATCCCGTTGTCGCAGTAGGTCGAACTCTTGGCGTGCTCGTCCTTGTTCTATTCTTAAGGAAGAGAGCGAAGAGGAACTCTCATCCTATATGCGATCGAGTCGTCATAGCAGTAGGTACGTTTGCGGACGAGATGTTCGTTCCCCTAGTGCCGACGAATTTACGTGTCGCTTCTTACTTTGTCCCTAGTTGTGATGTCTTGTGTCTGTACATTGTTGTGACTCCTTATTTTCGTTGTTCCTATGGTGTTTGTGTCTTTTTTACACAGCTGCTTATTGCTGTCTCTGTACTGTTCAGAAGTTTTTCCAACGATTTCACATCAACGCCCGTTCGTAGTAGCAAAATGGGACTCCATTCTCGACAATCGTCTGTGGACGATGAAACCTCCGAGCAAGTTCGCTCCCCGTTGACTCCGAGAGTTCTCACTCAGTTCGAGGATCTTTCTCCAATAGCTGAACATTGTCCAGTTGTGTCAAAGATCAGTCTCAGTGACACGGAACACAGTCCATCTGAGCTTTTACTTGCTCAACGACGAGCTAAATTCGCTCGAACGCGTACCTCAGTAACTGGACCGTCTCCAAACGCAGTTCGTTCCATGTTTTCGAAGTCTGATGAAGCAGTTGTGCAGCCTCGTCTTCGCCTTCAAAGTTTCCCAGGTCGCATGGATCTTGCACGCAGGTGGTTATGTCATTTGTATGTGAATTTTAGTTTTGCTTGATTTATTAAAAGAACGCATGGTATGCTTCATGTCACTGTTTTTGCATGGACTTTGTCGAACGCAAACTCATAATTTGCACTCACGCGCATAGTTGCACGTTTGATCTCATTTTTTAGTCTATTAATATGCTCTCGAACTATAGTAAGAAATAATTGGCATATTTTTCGTCTTCGTTCTACTACATCAGTTAATATCTTTGTTCTCGAATTGTTTTCGGTTCAAAATGTGCGCGAAAGCCAAAAAAAAAAGTCCTAGGTGGGCGTGGGATTATGGTGGACCAATGCCAAATTATCAAGTTTTACAGGCTACGATATTGTTGAGCTCACTTACACAAGAAAAAAAGGGATCTGTCGACCTTTGCCGACGACTGTATCCGAACGACCAATTAGAAATGTGATAGCCGTTGCTTACATCAGTGGACACGAGAAAACTCGAATCCTTGCGCTGCCAAGAAGGTGTTGCAATAGTACTACAGCTGCGCGCAATGACCTTGATGTTGCGCTGGCCCGCCATAAACGATGTTCGTAGGTGCTGTACTTTGTTAGGTGACCCTAGTAATTAAATCGAGACGTTTGCGTCTCTCACACAACAGGAGCTTCAGGGATCACTCATAAACAAATATAAGGAGGGTAATACTTGGCTTGGATGGTTTCCACGGCCTTGTTAGGACTCTGCACTTACACCCTCACATACCATTCTCTTGTCATTGGAAAGTATACATATGGGGCCCTCTTCAGCCGAAGTACAACCTATTCCTTCTGTCACGCAAGAAAAATATTATGCGCATTGACGCGCTAGTAATGAAGACAAAAACACGAGGGTTTTAGGTTGACCAAGGGGTTTTAGGTTTTAGGTTGGGTGCTTCCTAACCCCTTTCCTAATGGCTGAATTCTATGCATTAACAAACTGCGGTTTTTCGAAGAATCCAACAGTATGGGTTGGCTTTCTGGATTAACATAGCCTAGTGTTCAAAAATTTTATGCATCTCATGAATTGAGTGCATTGATGAGATTTGTAGTATGTTGTTGTGAACATTTTGTCACGGGTATGAAAGAGACGGCGAAGAACAGTATTTGCAAGCTTATAGTCTTGAGAAGCGGACGGTACTACTCATTCCTACTCACAATGATTTCCTTCGAAGTGCGTAGAACCTATGTTGCTCCTCTCGAACTTACCCATCTTAGCAGCTTAGAAGATAGATTCTATATTTAGTAGCATAAAGGTTCTACTATGTAGCAGCATAACAACTATATCCCATTTAGCTTTAGCCTTGTGATGTAGCACGCGCACTGAATGTGTGATAACACTGCACATTTCTAATGGAGTTCGTGTGATTATGGTACAGATGAAATAGAAAATGTAATTTTTCACTTCCCAGACTCATTTATTGCTATTTAGGAATTCTTCTCCGTCTATTTCGATGTTTAGCGGAGCTCGGGATCGTGTTAGTCCACAAGCGGTGCAGGATCTTTTGGAACTGTGTCGATTAGGTATGTCTCCTTTGAAATCTGTTGAAGTCATTTTTCTTTTCTCTATTACTATCTATGAAACGATACCTATTTTATTTTAGGAGGTGGGCGACGAGCAGTAAGCCCAGAAAGTATTCGTAGTAGTAGATCGCCTTCGCCACCTACCAGCAGTGGACGAGCTTCACCAGGTATCTTTCTAATGAAACTGATTTCTTCTAGATTTTCCTATTATCTGTAGTTTAGTGCCCATTTTTTTCTGTTTCATCAGACTTCATTTGCTCTGGTGATTTTTCCTTCGTAGAAGTTTGCTTCTCATTCATACTACTTTCTGAGAGGACTCGTACATCCCAAGTTTTTTAGCGATGTCAACACTGTCTTCACTGTCTCGTCTGAAAGTCTCCTCGTCTTCTGGTGGTATGCGGAAACTTTCTTCTTCTCCACATCTGCTGGGAATCTGTGAAGAAGGGGAGGACGCAGAGACGAGTGGTATGCTTCTGACGACTTCAAGGCAGAGCGGTGCACGAGCCAACAGGTATTGCATGTTGCCTTCTGAAAAACATGGTTATTTACTTCACTTCTATAAAGGTTACGATGATCAGCTGTGCTCTGCTATGCAGCAGCATAAACTATGACTAATGCCAAAGAGACTAGCTGCTAAAATCACAAACATTAGGCTTCATTCCTTGTGTTCCGGACTTTCAACGATTTATATGATAAAAAATAAATAGACCTTTTTCTTCTATATTGCGCAACCAGTTTGTAATATTCCAGATCGGCATCTACCGGACTTGTTCATCTACGACATGGATCTGTTCAAGTGACTAAAAGTACAGGATCGCATCCTCAGCCAACTACATATAGGTAGAGATTTTAAGTAAATTAGATTTCTCCCTGCAAATCCTTTTTTCCCATCTGTAGTTGCACCGCATCCGTGAACACTCACACCCACCTTTGAGTTTTTGCAAGTTTGCGACTGAAAACCTTGACATCCTGAATGCGTTTCTGTCCCTATTAATTTTTTTTCACTAACATGTGTGCATTACACTAACTGTCTCTTCAGTTCTGTTCGCATGATTCGACCACGTCATGCGGTAGTATCACCGGATGTTTGCAGGCGTTATGACCAACATCAAAGGCTTATTGCGCGAAGTCGACGCAGCACAAGGTTTATTCTACTGTTTACTTTCAGTTTCAGTTTTCATTCAGATCAAAGTTCTTCTTTTAGCTGCTCATCGTCTGAAGCCTCAGATGATGAAGAAGGGAAACGATTATCGATTCTTGGTTCGAAGTACTGTGGCAGGAAACGAGACGGCGACAACGATCCTGATGACAGAACCGGCGGCCAAGGTATTTTTCAGCGGCTTCAGTGAAGGTATGGTTTTTCTTGAAAAAGGAAAGCCCGAGTGTGTTGCAGGTGGAGTAGGAGGCGGATCCGGGGGTGACAATGAAGCTGGAGGGTCTACTGCGGCGCACTGTGGACCAAGCTCTCATTCTGGAGGAGACTCAGTTAATGAGCGCAGGTGTGTGTTTATGAATTGTCTGGATTCTACATGTCATTATACTCTGTTTTTTGTTCAGATCCGGTGGTGCAGTAGAGGGTTGTGCTCCAACAGGTCAACAACATCTGTTTCCGATACCGGAAATGACCCACCTGGACAGCGGCAGGGAAGACTGTCTTCGAGCGAAACTTCTTCACCGGTTAGTTTTGAGCTATGATCTGTTTGTCTACTTTCATAGATTGTTGGTGAAATAAGAATTTCTCTCTTCGGATGCATAAATTAGTTTCTCGTAGATCGCATACAGCCGAACGGATAGCTCGGGATTGGGCTTCTGTCTTCACGCGTAGCTACATCCGCGAGATCTCTTGTTTCGGCACCCCTCCTCGTGATATGGCCCTTTTCTCGTCTGAAGTAAATCACAACGGAGTTGATTGCTGGATCCATAGCCTAAAGCGGACGCGGTCTGACGTCGGAATACGATTGGTGCGTCAGTTTGTTCTATTGTTCTACATTTGATTCCCGTATATTGTTAATATAGGTGGAGTGTTTGGACTCTGAGAGCTTGGGCGATTCCGTTTTTGACGCTCCTATCGCCTCCCTCAACTCATCGAGAGGAGAGGAAGAAGAGCGGGGTAGCGACTCCGGTTGTTCTAGTGAGAAATTAGCTAAGAATTCTGCGAAAGAAGATATACCAAAGGTTAGCTTTTTTTCTTTCTTTTTGGGCGTCGGAGAGATGGATGACACAGATAAAGCTTATAGTATTTTTTTAAACGTGAAACTGATGTAATTGTTGCATATCTGAGCATGCATGAAATTGTTTTCGTCTTTCAGAGCTGCGAATTGAAATCGCTTCCTTCTCTTCATCCATTGCTGTTGTATAATCAGCCTCGGTGTGAGAAGGTGAACTACTGGCTTCAATCTGCACATTTCATTTGAATCAGGGTTCCTTTGTGAATTCCGCGCTTTTTCTGTCTCTTCCCCTCTGTGGCGGGATTGGAATTCGTTCTATGCTCACCCCAACGTTCCGCTTCTCAATACCGTCCTGTACAGTTGTTGTATTCGGTTGGTTCCAGTGATCTTTATATAGAATTTTAGTGGAACTAGTTAAGTTTTAAGCCGTATTTGTGTTTTTTTTTGTCAATTCTATTGCTCTTTGCTAAAGTTCAAATGATTTTCATACGTTCCACTGGCTAACTTCAGACAGATTTATCTTTGGTTTCTATGGGTTGCACAAATGTGAAAGAGCTAATCACTTGCTGAAGCTCGAACTATACGTTGTTTTGCAGTTTAGTGGCAGATGTGTCGTTTTCGCCATAGTGAATTGTTTCTAGTGATTCTCTAGTGATGTTTTCTAGTTAGGCGGTTCTCAATGGTTTTACCCTTTCGGTGTTCTCACGTCCTCTCATGTGAGCTTGTTACTGTGGAAGAATTTTATAAGCTCTATGAATGGCTTCTACCTGTCGCTTTGTATATGTAAATAAATCATCATAATAAATTGTACCAGTTATCTGTTCTCAAATTCACATGGTTACTTCAGCAGCTATATCGATATACATATGACGATTACCAGTTGATCCTGTCAGCATTCTGAACCCTAATTCATCAATGGCTGGTTTCTATTCAATTATCACTGTGTTCTACGGAATCTAGAGAGGCTCGCCCATTTTTTTTTGGTAGGAGATTTCCTTTGTTTATAAACAGCTCACTGTCTGTTTTGATGTCACATATCAGCTTTCGTTGAAAAAAAAGTTCTGAAATTCGAGGGTCACAGCCCGTTCAGGCTAGATTGTGTGATCCTGTATTATCAGTGATTCTGATGTCGACTAAGAACACTTGGGATGGTTTTACCTCATACATTCTGTTACTAAGATCTTAATTTGCCGCAATCAATCTAAATTGTACTCGCT
>KN731701.1:0-11919 GCA_000816745.1 Ancylostoma duodenale | reverse complement strand
GAACTCATGAATTAACCTGATACATCTATCTGATCAGAACGTGTGTATGGATAAACATTTCATGGAGTGGAAATGTGTGTACTTTTATACCCAAGCATTCTATTGCAAGTTATTTTTACGACCACAATAATTTTCACAACTGAGTATTTCGGACCCGGATCAATAGTCCTTATTCTCGTGACGTTACACCTCCGATGGCAATACCAAGCTAAGAAAGATGTAAAGGTTCAGATCTGTCGAGTTGTAGCGTAAAAATGGAAAAAGCAATGCTTTATAGAGGACCGAGATAGTGCTTCGCAAAACTGTGTTTCTATTTTTTGGGCAAAATTATTATTGTTGGAAGTCTAGTTTTCAAGTTATCTTAGATTAAGTCGTTTTCAACTTAGACTGTGGATGTCTTCTTCCAAGCTCTTCCAAGTATTGAAAGGAATGCGTTAATAACACCACCACGATACGTGTTGCTCTCATCAGTTCATCGAATACACGCCGATGGATCAGTATTTGGTTTAAAACTCACTTCTTCATGACAATTACGAAAGGTTCCAACCCATGTATACTCGTAGAGCTAAGACAGAACAGAGGTAAAGGCGTGTGGCCGTGAATGCTGAAATTTTGCAGGTATGATTTCTAAAAAACGGCTATGATATGGTTCTATCAGAACCCATTAAGCCAAATCTACTCCCACTTCTGGTTTGGAGTGAAAGAAATGGCGAGGTTATGTCTAGGTATTGATAGTGGAGTGGACAAAACAATGGAGTCTGGAGCACTCAGTCGAGAATGAGAAGAAGATTTGAATCGCAACGGCTATAAATACTGGACAAAAAGCGCCAAGGAATCAG
Organism: Ancylostoma duodenale; assembly: GCA_000816745.1. Taxonomy (NCBI): domain Eukaryota; kingdom Metazoa; phylum Nematoda; class Chromadorea; order Rhabditida; family Ancylostomatidae; genus Ancylostoma; species Ancylostoma duodenale. The sequence continues at coordinate 11,080 of KN731701.1, read as the reverse complement.
AGATGTATTCTTCCTTTTTGCTGGACACATAGATGAATTTGCTCCTCTAACAAAACTGTCTCATACGTTAGTTTCAGCGAACACGGACAAAACTACTAAGAAGCAGTAAAAATAAGTAGATCTGACAAGAGACAACCAACCTGTGCAACGAAAAAATCGTTGTGGTTATGTATTGCTTCCGAATATAAAATAACTAGATGGTGTACACGGCTTCGCTCGGGTGTTCTATTTCTTCCGGCCGTTTGAAGCTGATGGCAACATTTGTACAGCCAAAAGAACCCTCTCAAGATGTTCATCATTTGGTGACTTAGGACTGTGGCAACTTAGGTGACATTTCTTCATCCCGTCCCCTTCCCTCAAAAATAAGGTAAATTTGTTTAACCGGAAGCATTTTTTTAAAAATGCTTGCCATATCCACGTTCAACGTTTCGGAAAATTTCAGAAGACACGGTTTTACTCACCCGTGAGCAAGAATGCCAAAAAATCAACAAAGTCGATAAATCGATAGTGTCGTACAAAATGGTTGTCATATTCGTGTTCAGCGTATTGAGGTACCCCAGTAGACATGTCTTTACCACCCTATGGGTAAGAGTAGAGAAAAATCAATAAAATCAATAAATCGATAATGTGGTGCAAAATGGTAGTCATATTCGTGTTCAGGCTATTGAAGAACCTCAGTAGGCATGTTCTCGCTATTCCCTGGGCAAAATCAATAAAATCGATATAATCGATAAACCAATCAATAATCCCAGGTGCAAAGTAGCCTATAACGTCCGCCGGCCCCCAAAGAACCTACATGCAAAATTTGGTCGCGATCGGTTCATCCTCCGCGAATTCTATAAGGAACATACAAACAAACACATACACAAACACACACACAAACAAACTTTCACTTTTATATATGCAGATGGATATAGGGGCTCGGATCTATCCATTTCAGCAGTGAAAAAAATTACAGGGGAACAGAAACAAAGGTTGTAAGATACAAAAGAAGCAAAAATAAAATGAGATGAAGCAGAATAAAACATGCATATATTAAAACAGGACGGATTGGTTGTAAATAAGTGGATTCCCGATGACCTTTAACGAAATAAGAAAGACTGCTATTCAGCCAAGTTCCCTTGCTTCTGTGTCGAAGCATTTATTGGATGGAAGTGCCGAAATACGAGATGTGCGCCGCTTAATTACGCTAACACTGCCATGTTTTCGCGCAGTTGTAGGTTCTCGAGGGCTGTTGCTCTTTAAACCGTCGAGTGACAGGCTCAATATGGGCAGTATTTCATTGGGAACTAAATTCAAAAAATGAAATTTGATTCCGTTAAATCTTACGCTCGTTAAGTTACGGAAGTCCGATCGCGTATTAACGTAGTCACTACGTTAGCCGCGTTACACTGCAACATGTGAAACCACCACACCAAAATAATGCGTTTTACTGAGCAGCTCATAACGAACAACGAGAATGAAAGCTGACGGTAGTGCTGTATATCGGCAGTTTTGCTGTCCGCAGTCGCAGGAAAACGCCGAATTTGGAGACGAACGTGCTAAGGAATACATACCGTACTTGCGTGTACCCACCGTAAGCCCACAAAAAAAAAACATTCGTGACCATGGTGCAAATAACCTCTCTGATTCATACGGGAACCTGTACAAGGATAGCTTTCGTTCCAGAGAACACCCAACTAGCAAAAGCACGCTTAATTTGGATATTCGATATGATCCACAGCATTCCGGGATAAACTCGGTGAAATATGGATGTCAGTGATTGTAGAAATCGAGTAGTCGAAGGGTTTCACACGAAGAAAACGAGGCGCTGGACATAAGTGAAAGCATCTAAAAAAAAGCTCGGCCTCATCAAAGTAGTTGTTCCATTGAATTTTAGGTAAACATGATCAAATTCCGTTCCGTACATCACCTTCATATGGAATTAAACGGGAGTAACATTGCTGGAATGGCGTTGTTTCAATAAAAAATAAATAAAAGCAGGCTCGCTATCAGCAAAGCAGCACAATCCAGAAATGAGGCGAGAACTTAATGAGAGAAAATCTAGAAAATACAAGTGTAAATAATAGCTGACAGCTTATGCTAGTCCCAAACAAGCCAGCCATTAACCGAATCTCCTTGTGCCATAGCATCGACATTCAACATGCCTTGGTTAATCTTAGCCGACAACATTAATCTTTCAACGGGCATGATTTGCGTCGAAAACGGACGAGTTAGTGTGCAATTATACTTCACTGAAGGCGAAAATACAGCGAAATATGCTAGTTTAACCATACTTTTGGTGTATCCATGGAGAGTTCGCTTTCTAACAACTGTTCGTCAACGTATTGATCAAAGAACGAGAACACGTAGTCATTTTTTTGTTGAGGAAAAGGGGAATGAGGTCCAAAGTAGGGCGAAAAGAGGTGCCATAGCAGAGCTATCGCATTCACGGAAATGTAGTTTTTATGCGAATTTCTATAAAGAATGAATGATAAATGGTGGTCTGTCCCTATCCCACAATCTATCCTATTTGTGGTATGCTTACTTACTTGTCCCCTAGGTGGCGTCCGGAGGACTAGTCCGGCCAGTCAGTCCTATCAACCATAACACTGCTGTAGGTGCCAACGGAGTACAAACGACACGCTTCCATTCTCGACGATTTGCAGTGATAATTTTATCTTCAACGACAGCACACCCTAATCTTCGTATTCGGATTTGTTCTTCCACCGTCCGGTTGGTGTCCACAATGTCACGGGTAGCTCCATTTTGGATGCGAATAGCTATAGTTACTCCGAGGACCTGAAGAAGACACGGTCATGGCAGGGTCCACGTTTCAGATCCGCAAAGAAGAATTGGTATCACCAGTGATCGGAATAGGCGCATTTTCGTTGTGAACTAGATGCGTTTTTCTTATGAACACACCGTTTTTAAGAAAATTTGTGTGATGCCCCATCCATTCGACTTCGTCTAACAATCGCAAGGGCATTGAATGCGTATGTGCTTTGAACAGTTTCCTGTGAAGGGCAACCGATGTACCATGTGCAAGCGAGAATGGGTCTATTACCCCTGTGGTACACGCTCCTGAGTGAGAATATCAAAAAGATGTATGAACTCATAGTGGGAAGTAGCCTGCAGAGATCAGGTGATCGAAAGGTAGAGGTGGTGGGAGAGAATGATAGGAGAAGAACGTGAGGTTTCTGTCTTGAGGAAAGATTGACCAGGCAAAATACCCTTCAAATCTTCTGTTAGTAGCAATAAATAAATGCCTACATATTCGAAAAATTTCAGCGAAAATGAGGAAATAAAGTTTTCGCGCCTGTTTGTTTCATGTCCGTGGTCACTTGGGACCAATACGAATTCCAGCCATATTTTCACCAGGATGTTGGGAGGAATGGTGTATTCGAAAAGGTGATCGTGAGATTGATCGATGAGATCAGAATCGGAAAAGATAAGAAAAGCGCTACTCGGCTGAGAAAAAAATCATCCCCTCCCGTCAGCCAAACATGTCGACCGGAATGCAGGGAACAGTCACATCCCATCGCCCTCCAACCTAATGAGAAAACCAAATGTAACGAGAGTTCTTTCAAATAGTCATTGCAGATAAGTGTCGCCGCAGAAAAATGAGTGACACTTTGTGTTTTTGTGGATGACACAGAATTGAATTACAGCCGTCTTGGTGACTGCAAGGCACCTAAACTGCAGCTCTGCTCCCAAAAACTTGGCGGACGACCAAACATGCAGGATCTGGCCGTGTAGTTGTGAATACAGGGATCTCTCTCCATTTAAAGCTAACGCCGATAATAAAATCAAATTGTTAGTAGCCGTCAGGTTGGGTAAGCTCAAAGGAGTTCGCAGAGAAACTTCAGCACAATGATATGTCGATCGTGTGGTTAGGAAACGAGAGGTTGGGAGATACTCAAACGCAGAAGGACCGCAGCTCACCTATTTGTCGTTTCAGTTTTCAACAAATTGGCTTGAGAGCAGCAGCGGTAGAAACGAGGGTGAGCAAGTGGGAGAAAGAAATTCTTACCAAAAAAAAGGGTGCCAGGTTGGAATTCCAGAAAAAAAAACTTGTTTAATTTTAAAGAATGGCATTACATAGCTCAAAACAAATAGAAAGAGAGTTCAAGTTCAGGAACACTCAAGCGGAATTATCTTTCACGCTCTGAGTTTGCGTGTTTCCGTATTAGCTCCACTATGATCACACCATTGACTGAATTCAGATATTTAAATAAAAACCGAAGTTTATAAAATGCAATAGCAACAGAGCAAATTATAAAAAAATTTTCACCTATCTTATAACATGAGCAGCCTTACTACGGGGAGGAATCGTATTCAAAAGATATAGAGAAAAGATAAAGATTTAAAAAATTCGGAAGGAAAAGTGAATTTCTGGGCCTGAACTGAAGTTTACCCTGGGTAATCTCAATGCTTCATGCGACCGCTGATTCTCCCCTTTCGCTTTGTTTTTCTTATTGAAAACGTTTCCAGAGTACTTCACAAATAAAAAAATGTAAATGTAACATTCGACACCAATTAGAACTGCACTATGACACATGCATTTGTGACGCGAAAAAAAAACAGAACGATGGCTTTCAAATAAAAAAGGGGATGTGAATAGACACACATTAACATCGAACGACTAGCAGACAAACCTTCAGCAGAATTCATGAAGTTTTCTGAGAAAGACATAGTCAACATTCATCAATCTCCACATAAATATCCAAGCAAAAATTAGTGCAGTTCACACGGGTGAATGACTCTAGTGAATCCAGGGATCACAAAACTGTGAGGCGATTTCTAGCCACCAAACTCGTCTACCGTAGAGGCGGGAAGGGCACAAGTATTTCTCTGGAACACTGATGAGTCCCGCTACCAGTAGTCCGCGGAGTTATTTGCGCTGCACACAGGACGTCTTAACATATGGAAAATTTATATGATGCCACTGAGTTATAGTTTGGAAAAGAATAGCAATATCCTAGCAAATAAGAGAAAGAAGGGGTCTAATCGTAAATTGAGCCATGAAAAGAGAAAGGAAGACCACGATAAGACTTTGAAAATTCAATGTCCAGCTAATTAACTAGCTACTTACTGGCCTGTTTTTGTTGATTCAATTGCTGGGTTTAATCCAGTAGCATCGCAATGTCGCCGGTTCACTAGCATAGGACCAAAAAATTGAGAAAGAAAATAGAAGTGAGGGTACTTCTCGCGCAACGTATAATTGCCTAAATCATGGATTATAAAAGGTAATGTCTCCTTAAAAGGTGATGTAGACAGCCGTATATTCTACGAGTACTCTTCGTGGATACGGACAGCACGTTATTACCAGATTTTCCTTGCAATCCCAATTGAACTATTGTAACTACCGGATAATGATATAACATTTGTTAGGTTGACGTCTGGTTACCCATCGGCTTTTTTATGGGAGAGTTTGGAAGATCTCCGAACTCTTCAGGCAATGTTATGATAGCAAAGCTTATTCAGGTACAACTTATTCGGATAATTCAACAGTTTCCATAATTTGCAAGCCAAACAATAGTTAAATGTCGGATATTTGTGCAGCAACTCATTGTACTCTTTCGGACAATAGAAGATGCTGAGACAACGTTCCTATGAATAAAATCTGCACGTTAATGTTAGTGAAAAAATAACAGTGGAAGGACCGAATTAGTGGGACACACTAAAGTATGGAATGTGAACAATGCACCCGTTCTTCACACTTGAAACCACAAACATTTTGGAATTTGTAGGCTTGGAATTTGGAGGGGAGACTCTCAGATATTGTGTCAAGTGGTGGGTTTGAAGTTCTTATGCGTTCAATTGGAAGATGAATCACGCAGGTTGACACCAAGTTACACGGTCGAAAGAAGATAATTGAAAACTGGGAAGAATTGTAGGAAACATTGGGGAAGATCTATGTTGTGATGGGAGAAAATAGCTATGGTCAACTAGTTCCTGGAATCCGGGAACTCAGGAAAGCACATGAACCATGCACATAGTGGGGATTATACTTTGGTACTAATAACGTATAAGGATAGGAGTTTGAATAACTTCGCACGCGATTACGGAAAACTGGAGTTGGAATTGGAATAAGGAAGAATTCCAGGACAGAGCCATACAACCATAGAGGCAAAATAAGAACGGTTCCAAAGATTTCTCCCCTTTTATTGCTGACGAATATTAGTCTCAGTGCAGTCCTATTGTGATTTTTGAATTCTGTTGTGGTCAGTTATTTGGTTCTTGGTGTAGTGGTACTACTGACAGAACATCAACCATAACTACTCATTTATTTATTGTATGCACTCGAGGTGCGCCACAAAAAGGAAAAAACGGAAAAAGGTTGGAACAACGAACATAAAACCAGACAAACTTATAGGTAACAGTTATAACGAGACAACTCCCCACTTATTCCAAGGTTTCTGAGTTTCTGGAGCAATTTCTGGTGATTTACTCTGTCAAGAGCCTTGGATAGATCGAAATCCATAATGTCTACCTGCACGCCTTTGTTCAAAGCAGATTTCCAATCACAAAAGCGTATGAATGTTTCCAGTTCTCTACGAAATGCCAAGGAGATAAACAGGGAAAAGCAATACTTCTTCCCAGAGCAAATAAGCTAAAAAGCAATAAATCCAGATGAGGTGGGTGGATGGGTCAGCAGGTCATATTGACTGACCACCAAAGTACAACAATCATGAAATAATTGACATCAATAATGAGCATATCATTATTATTATTTAGCATTACTCAGAAAACCGTGGTGAGATGGGTAACACAGACGAGGTTTCATTAAATCCAATGACAGTTCACAATGTAAACCCTGAAAAAAAAAACGGATGAGTGGGAACACCAGTGATTGATCCAATATGCCAACAATATGTATTGAAGTAGAGCGAGCAGTCCTTAGCCCACTGTAGTAGGCCCATGGCGTGCCAAGATATAAGGTAAAATTAACACATTGCGAATCGAGCACAATTTTGCATGGCGAGCGTGAATGGCCAGATGGCATTTTTCTGATAATTCACCATTTGCACCATCTGAACACATGGTAACGTCTTATGTATGTACACGAAAAGGACATTTCGCGTGATGCACCATGTACATTATGTTATCCGCAATGTGTTAAGCTTTGTGTTAACGTTGCGGATCGTAATTATGGAGTCAAGAGAAAGAAGCAAATCACAAAAAGAATGCCACCACTATCTGAGGATTCCACCAGAAACTAAGACCGCCTGAAGACGGATACCACTCTATAGGCAGAAGCGAATGTAATTGTTAATTTGAGATTCGGAGAACATCCTGTGAACCGGAGCGATCGCCACGCGACACCAGAAAGAAGATGAAAAAAGTCCTTGCAGGGATTTCCCTCGATTAGCAGCAAACCAACAATACGGCTGACCCTTCTGCGACTTTTATTTCTGCGAACGAGGATTTACTGACCTAAAAAAGACCTGGGAGAGTCCTGAATTGAGAGAAAAACGCCTAGGATTGCGCCTCTCCGAGTAGAAGAACGCATGGAGCGAACCCTGTGAGTGAGCGGGGCAAGCCGTAGGTAGAAAAACAGTAGAAGAAAATGATTTACCCCTTTATTCGCAAAACCACCAGTGTAAAAAGCAAAAAAAAAGGAACAGGAACAAAAAGACCAAAAAAGTCACTGAAGTAGAGGATTGGATAGAACAGCGTCATTGTTTTAGATTGTCATAATACATAAGTGATACATATATAGTTCTGAAGAAGCTTTACGCACGTTTGTGAAACGAAATTCCAATTTTGCGAGAGAGCGTGAGATCAAATTACGGCCATTATGAACATCGTCGGCGCGCAACCCCAGTGTTGGCAAAAAGTTGACGGCGCAAACGAATTCTTCGGAAAGTGTCCAGAATACTGGGCGGGAAGCCAGCGGTGCCCGTTCAATGCTCGGGATGGAGCACGGAGTGTGTGCCCTCCTGAGCAGATATGTCAACGGACGCTTCGTAATTTGCACGTCACGCTAGGACCCTTCAAATAACGCCATCGTAGGTGCGAAAATTCAGGGCGAAACTTGCAAAATCCTGGAATGGGAGGAGAGGGGCAGATTGACCTTTTATTTCTCAGACAGTGAAGACCTATAAGTGCAGCTATCTGAATCACTAAGACGCGATGGAGTACTATTCTATTAGGTGGAGATGAAGAATGCTGAGAATTGCACGTGAAGGAGCATCGATTCACATGGCAAATTACCCAATATTAGTATTTACTACTAAGTAAGTAGCTGCCGATCGTAGACTGAGTAAGTGGGAGACCGACAGCAAACAAAAATACGCGCCTGAGCCGCTAGGAGGAACGAGCAGAGGTGCATAATTATGCTAGTTTTTTAGCTTTAGCGTGCAGGGATACATAGATACCTTTGCGATCTCCATGTGCGATGGTTTGGGAACATAGAAGGTATCTCGCAAAGACAGGATTCCCAGAAAGCTCCAGTTCATGCCTATGACATCAGAAAACAGCAAAAACATCTCTCATAAGAGTTCTGAATGAATGCCTGCTTCCACTCAATACATTCGTTGCCGGAGGGCGTACCCCGATGATAATACTCACAAGTAGAGGCAGGAATCAATACCATGAAAGAAGCATAAAAAGCTAAAATATGAATGTATGCGTTCTCTGCCTCCATGCAAATCAGTTATGTACGACTGACGACGCTCCAAAAGAAGCACAGCAACAGTGTTTCCGTGTCACATCGTCATACGTCCAGAGGTAAAGATGTCAAGACAGCATGTGTCACGAAAATTCAATTACTTAAACCCAGATGTTGAAGGACACGAGAGTTCTGAAAATTGGTGACGGTGCATATACAGACTGCACTTTTCAACGGCGCAAGCTAAATGGATTTTCGTTCAGAAGTTACGCGATGCCCTTGGCAGCGTAAGCAGAGGAGGCCCAATATCCATTTTTGGCGAAGTTAGCGTTTCCTCCCTTCCAATGTTAGATTCCATCTCATTCGACACGGTCAGATTTGACCGCTGAGATTTATTTACCATACAATGATTACAGAACCAAAACAAAGATAAACGAACTATTATATCCAATCGAGTTTACCTGAAGATACTGGAGTTCGATCGAATCCAACTTGGTTCCAATAGATAGTGAAGAAATCTGCACAACATTTGGCAAAATCAGTCTTGGAGGTCAATGATTCGCTCGTGGCATGTGGGCAAGTTACAATGGCTTCCTTCTCATTCAGCCGCCACCACAGAATTCGTGTCTGTCCTCAACGTTCGGTGTGCTTCCGCTAGTCTGGCATGATTTTCATGGTGCAGATCAGCGAACAGTATTGCGTGGCGACGGTGTTGTGAGGCACAACATTTGGGTTGCTAATCAAATCTGTTCACAATCTCGTACGAGAATGAAGTCGATCTGAACTTTTGCGCAGCTCCTGTAGAAAGAGACGAGGTAGTGAGGGCGCTTTTGGAAGCTAGTATTCGTGATGTTGAGGTTGTGAGGATCACAGGCCTTCTCCGGAAACGACTGTATCTCCCGGAGGTACTTCCGTTAGTCTTCTCGTCAAGCAACATGCAGAAGTCATCTTTCACATGGTCCCACCCAGGGATGAACAGAAGTACTGCATGAGACTGGAAGTCGGAAGTCGGAAGTTGAGGGAAGTTCGGAATCTGGCGAAATTTGGAGCGATGAACACAGCATGTCTGAGTTGGCCTGACCTAACGACTGCCAAACGTGCAGAAATCTAGAAGTTAGAAGCTCGCATGAGGCAAAAATTCAGTAACTTCCGACTTCCGGGAACCGGAATTACGCTCATCCCTGGTGTCACCCCCCCCCCTTTTTGTGGTGCGTAACCCGAGAAAAATAGGAGCGTTGATCTGTGGTGATGATGACGAAGTTCATAAACAGGTTACTTAAGGACTAGCCTGCGTGCGTCCTCCCCCTCCCCCGTACCGCCTTTGCCAAAGCATAGCGATTCTCGTATATTATTTCCCACGCTCACCAGGCCCGGTGAGTTGATGTCGGCAAACCACGCTCCCTCTTTCTTAAAACCAATTGACATCATTAATCATAAGATGTGACATGGGACTCTTACTGGATGGCCTTCTCAAGACAGCCTTCTCCGACACGAGTGACGAGGGGGAAGGGGGAGGGGGATTCGAACGTGGGCCTTCAAAAAGACTGGTCCTCCAACGCGGTGGAGCACTCGGCTCGGCTGTCTCCATGCAGTCCCAAAAATGAACAGGGGTCAAAAATCACTAACCATGAGAACAAGCAGCCACAGCAATGTCTGGAGAGTTTGTATAATTAGGGCTACAGAGCAGCAATTTGGTACAGCAACTATTCAACGATCAATGAAAAAATCTTTCCTGATCAATGTCAATATAATTTCACTCTGTGGCACAAAACTTGTTATAATTTCATGTGGAAATAGCTCTGCAGAAATGTGCACATACAAGTAGGATTCGCGTGTTTCCGGTAATTTTCCTCAGAAAATGATAAAAACCGGAGAATTTGGTGGAAAAACACAAAATAGTGGCGAATTTCAATACCTCTATTAAATTCGAGCCCATTTTGTTCGAATTTCAGTAAGCTTGCGGAAAATGAGAAAAGAAATCGCACAACTTTTTGAAGTTTTTCTTTCCTTCCGAAAAGTTTTCTGAAAAAAAAGAGCACAAGGCACATGAATTTTGTTCAACTTTTGCCAAGTAACTCAAATTGAGTAGCGCCGTGAGATCGTGTAAATTGCCTGTTTTATGCCCTGCAAGTATGCATAGTTCTGCATAGTAAAGGAATGCATTGAGAATGATTGATTGACCTGACGAATTTGGCAGGATTGATGAAGATGAGACGTTCTCCGTTTCAGTATGTAAAAAAGCGTTTATTTGATGAAAGGAGAAAAACTTCACCACGAAGAGATGTTCCGTAGTGCCAGAAGAGACAGTTGTTTGGTCTTTTTTGCATTCATTCTATTTGATTACTTTTATCCTCCTCATCACTTCTTGCCATCAACTTAGGATGAGATCGCACTTTTTATGTGATATATTAGGTTGTGTACAAATAAACTGCGTTTTTTTTTCATGCACATCAATTTTTGATTTACTGATTTCTGTGCTTTATT
>KN731699.1:0-11920 GCA_000816745.1 Ancylostoma duodenale | reverse complement strand
TGTGGCGGGGAGGAGGGCGGGGCCCCTTAGAATTTCTTCAAGATTCAAACATACCCAGTACAATTACTGTGAACTTTCGCACCAACTCAGAACCCTTAAAACAAGTTTCTGATCGCATCTGAAATTGCTCGCCCAAAAGCTTGTCGACGACTTGTTTTCACACTTCCTTGTCGACAAGTTGTCCGCCCAAAAGCCTGTCGACAACTTGTTTCCGCCAGATTGTCAGTGAAAAAAAAGGCGAAAAGAAGTTGTCAACAAGCTTTTGGGCGAGCAAGTTTCGGATGCGATCAGAAACTTATCTTTGGGTTTCTGAGAATTTGTGCCCACCATTATCCCGTGCTTCAAATTCGGCATTATCCCCTCTCAACCGTCAGCAAATGGAGGGCCAACCACTGACTATTTGTGGGCTCACCGTGGGTTACCTCAGGATTTTCGACGCTTGAGCGAGGAACTTTTGCAGGAAACCAGTGAATTTTCAATGGGAATCCGAGGCATTTCTTCCACTAGCAGATCGGGCCAGTTTTTGGCAAATCTGGGACATTTTGGAATTTTCTGTTCCACTCTTGAGTTGCCTTATGATCAGCTCCTTCTGTATGAACTCCACACTCCACTTAGTAGCGATATTATCTATGAAAGCAACAAAACAACAATATCTCTAGAAAAAAGCAAACCGTGGATCACCTGAATAGTTGAAACATAATGGGCCCACCGCGCTCAAAGGGTGGGCTCACCATGAGGTGATGATGGGCAAATGGTGGGATGACTGAGTTCGGGCACTATAACTGGTTGACAAAGATGAGGTAACCATGAGATAACGGTGATCACATGGTCAGCTGGGAGCCAACCGTACGTACTAAAGCCCAGAGTTCGTTAGAAATGAAAACATCCATTGCCCTACATATCAGGGTGGTGCAAAATTAATTGCCGAAACGAACACTCCAGTTCAAAGTGTTATAACATGGCTCAAGCATAACGTTCTTCATCATCTTTATGCTCATTCAATCCGCTAAATCTTCCCTAATAACCTTGTAAAAATGTTATACCTCTACATTTAAAACTGAGATCGCAAAAATCTACAAACTTTTGGGGATCGATTTCAGCATGCTCCAGATCAGCGACCTGCTGCTGTCGCAGGACTGCACCTGGAGCTCGGAAAAACGATATACAGTAGAGTAATGATCTGAGGAATAAAAGCAATGAGTGAGAACCTGGATACCTTACTGTACCAGTTCTTACAGATTGAGTTTTGAAATGTGAGGCTTAACGTCACCCTGGAGCAGAGGAGAACCAGCTTTTGCTCACCGCCGCCGACCATATCTACGGCAGATTTTTGGAGATTAACTCGAAATCGCAATACTAGGACTCTTTGTCAAAGCTTGACTAGGTTGGAGAAGGCTGCAGTGAAAAATCTGGTTTAGGGAAACTTAGAAGTGGGGAAACGTCTCTAGACATATCCGTTCACATTTCTTGTTATCGTACAGAAACCGAGCTTCATCTACTGCACTTACAGTGGCGCCGACATATTTAGCACACCCACGATTTTAGGCCACAGAATTTTCCGCACCTCTTAGCCCTAGAATGAGCAATCAAAGCCCAGTTCGAATATGTGCTGAGGCTCTATTGGGGGCTTCCTTCCTGTTGCTCACAACGGACACAGAGTAGTTGGAGCTGGGTTGAAAAATAGAATGCCAATTTTGTCGGTTTTCCCAAAGTAGGCGTAAAAGTTTTGTATCTACCTGTGGAGGGAAGTGAAGTGTTGATTTAAATTGAGCACCCTTCTCTTCAACATTTCGCTATGAAAGCTATTTGCGCACTCTCCGTACGAGCTGGAGCCAGAGACAGCGACAGACCGTCAAATTTGTCGGAAATTTCATTTCATTGAATCTCGAGAATAATGCAAGCGTCGAGATTTTCCAGTGATTACCTGAATGCCTATCAGTGGCACAAATCGGAGAAAAATTGGCAGCCGAAGTGCATGCTTTCTGCTTGTAATCACTATGGGTCCTTTTTTTTCGCATTTTTAAGCCATGTTGACGATCCTAGGTTTTCCTTGAAGTGAAAAACTGCGCAACAGAACTACTATAGCCTAATGTGCACTAATATTGGGAATGAAATCACATTTTTCCTCGATTCGATAAACTTATGCGAGGAAGAAACGGAAATATTTCCAAAAATACTGAATTTTGAGCTCTAAACGCAAAGAATGAGCGCAATTCCACTGAGAAACAATTTATTGAGGAGGAGAGAAGAAGTTAGAAGGAGAACACCTTGCCTCATCACATTTGACAGTATTGTCCTGATAGCTCACTCCAAGCTTGAGATATAGATTTTATATTTTCATCAGTTCGCCGCGCAAAATTGGCAGCGTGCTAAATATGTGGCCGCCACTATATATGGTCTAGGAATAAGTCTTTTTGGGACGAAAAACTAGGATGGAAAGGATGTCACAGCATGTGAACGCTGGTCGTCAGTCAGATCGTGGGGAGTTCATTTTCGCACCTTTCTTACCCTTTTCGATTAAAGTCAAATGTTTCGAAACTGTGGTATAATGAGCATCCATCCCTGCACTCAACGTGCAAATGATAGGGTCCGCTCTAGGTTCCACGACCGTCCTTAACACTTCATCACCACGGGACAACCTGCGATCACGACCGTGGTTGCCTTGGAGTTCAAAATCGCTGAAAGAAAATTTCGCGAACCAGCAGCTCACTATTCATTGTAAAGGTGACTCCGAGCCAAAATAAATACAAGATCATCGTTTACCTCCGGTGAAAAATGGTCGAGCTTGAAGTCATTAACCATGACCACCTGTAAATCGCTTCGGCTCATCATTTGTTTGCGGCTCTATAAAAAGGTACTGGGAAGAGCTAGGCGAACATGTAAGAGGCTCTTGAAAGAAGAGAAGAAGCGCTTTCAGAAGGTCTTACAAATTGGCTTGAAATTGCTCAAATTCTACAAGACAGAAATGTTCATTTGTGCATACCCCGAAACGGAAACTAATTTCGCACCAACCTGATACTTCACTCGGAGTATAGTAGATTGAGTTGTGGTCACCGACGGTATCTATTCTGATAGCTACCGATTTTTAGTGAAGCATCACTGGCGTCGCTGCTGAGCGAGCTATTCGATACGCTTTTCAAATTGATCTTGCCTGAGCTATGACAACACATAGTGCTGCAGTGCCTGTGGGGTATAGCTACAGCCTTTGGAACTATGTCACAAGAATTCAGGTGCTTTGGCAATTTAGTCGTACCTGTTGCAATCCTGAGAAAATATTGAATATTCAGCAGATAGGTGATGGTATATGAATCCAGGAAGGGATCATTTTAGAAAAGTAATCACATCTGACAAAAAAAAAAGAAACATGCTCAAAATGCCGAATATTTTTATTGATTGCCATCGTTGTTGACAGCTAGTACGATAAGAAAGTTGATCACGATCTAAATCATTAAAGAGCAGCACCTATTATTCTTTCTCTAGGTCTTACTATGTCATCTTTCGGATTATCTTCGAATGCGATATAATCCTGGAAAATTGTTCGTTTGTTGCCGTTATTGAACCTTTCAATGAAAACTTACAATTAAGAATACTGCTGAAAGAAACAATGCCTTCCCTTCCAAAGATAAATCAACGGGAACTGAAAAAGAGGACTTCAAGGAGATCCTGGGGTAGTAGGTTCTGAAGGCGACATATTTAAAAGCAAAGAAATTGATGGAGGATCCACACTTTCCTCGTGATATTCTCTGCAACTGCCAGAAAATTCTTGGGGTTTGTATCTTCCGCGACTGTTCACCCGAGACCCGGACTCGCTCACAAGCGTAGCATCACCGGCGTGCGTGGCACTCTAATTGTCTGCGTATCCAAACATTCATTCACTCCATATGTCGTGAAGCGATCCCTTCGATCCACGGAGAGGCCGCGGCATTGTAACTATGATGTTGCCGAAGGCGGCTCTGGTCTAGAATTCGACCACATCCGCCTCGTCGGCTATGGATGGTTTCGGCCTCTCGGGGGGGGGGGGGCTCAGTTTTGCTAGGAGAGTCTTCCGCCTGTGCGGGTTTTTCTCTTCTTCAATCATTCTTCTTATTGATTGTTTCTTCTACTGCATTTACAACACTTATTCGTTATTTTTATTACAACAAAACCATATGTGACATCGTCGAGAGCTACTATATTCTAGTTCAGGATTTCTAGTTTTTATCTAGTGATGAACTTAGGGTGCGCGAACCTAATAGACGCGTATGATAAGAAAATGGTCAAGTACAAAGTGGGAAGTATAAACAGAACGAACGACATTCAGAGTTGAGAAATAAAACAGTCGGTGATACAAAGGCAAGCTAGAGGACAAATCTCACAGCACTGGCAGATTGGGGAATTATCTGGGAGTCGTAGTTTGCAAACCCTTGACGGTAAGCAACGTCTTAATATGTGCTCTAAAGATCATGAAGAGCGATTAGTCGTTAACTCATAAGGTTCAGGATTGAGTCGACACAACAGTTGATTCTATAATAGATCCTTATCTTTACAATCATTCGGGTTTATGCTGCTGCTCGTGCTTGAATATACATAGATCATCTCATCATGCGATGCCAAATTGATGATCATCGGCACAGGGATGTATTCTCTCCACTCCGAGCTCAGGATAAGAAGGACAGTGGCACGCCAACACTGCAAGCCCAGTAGCTTACGAGATGGCTCTGGCCATCAGCGTAGTGGACCGCCAACTTAAAACATGAGCGAGTGTGCACTCTCAATGCACTAGGAGCTATGAGAGTTAATGAGCTGTGATCTAGCTAAGACCAACTATTGAAAAAAAACCTGTAAGTAAAGGAAAAACTATAACGTACAGCAAATAAAGAACCAGTACAAACACTGAGGTTGAAGCAGCTCATGGCGCAGTAGGTAAGGATTAGAATACGACTGTGAGACTCAATTAGGATTTTGATAAAGTTGAGGAAATGACTTGCCCTGTGAGTGGACGGAGATGATTCACGCAAATTCGTGGATACACCCAACCATGATCGAAAGCAGGGGAGGGAAATGAGGCAATTGGTTAACGCTCGTACTTATTGACTATTTAACAAAATTATTGCAATCAAATGTTAACATCAGGCCTAATAAATCCCCATTGAGCTTGTATCAACCCACTTCCAGTGAGGGTGTTTCAGCTGACATCTTACCTTCGATTGATTTAACTTTTTCTTCGGATGCATATGTGGTACGTGAGGCACTGGATGGTCAAACCGATTAGGCTCACTGACCCATCGATTTGCGGCACCACTGGTGTCGAAGCATCTATTCATGGTCGATCATACTGTTTCCTCTTGAGACCTGTCAAAACAGGCAAAGCCGCGCGTGAGAGCAGGTCCAGTTCTAGGGAACCCCATCATTGTGAAAGAAAATACCGTACTCAATTTCAGTTTTACATTTCGCTGATATTTGGTGATCGTGAAGAGAAATTCTAAAGATTCTGAGAAATTGGAAGAAAAGGCAAAACCTACAAGCAACATGAAAAACATCAGCATTTGTGAGTAGTTCTTTAAAGACACCGCCAAATTTTTTGGTAATTGAACCAATTTCTGTGCCGTCATCAGCATAAATCTGAAGAGAAACCAGACATTTGTAGCAGTTGACTAGTATTTTACACCTTGGTTAACGGTTTTCCTACACAGAAAGAATCTGTAAATCCCTCCCTCCACCCTTCTGAGCGTAAGCAAGACGTATGCACTGGGCTCGGATGCAACACTGGGACTACCCATGATAACCGGATAATTTGCCAAAATTCACCCGCTCATGAGTATGCGATCACCAATCCATGTAATGATGGATCCGAGTCCTTGGAAGCAGTTGAAATTCAGGGCCTCAGCTCACAACTCAGCGCTGTTCTTGAAAAGAAAAATGAAACGTAGCGCTGAGGCACAATAGTTTTGATGTGCATTGATTGTGGGCCGCGACAACGCAGGGGACGGCCTCCACGATCGATATGCATCAAAGTTATTGCCGCGTATCCACGCAGTGGCCGAAGGCGTTATACTTCTCAAGGAGTATAGCAGCAGCTAAAGAGGGACAGACACAAGTCGCTGTGCTTTCATTATCATCAAAAGTTATACAAGAGCAAATATCATAAGTGCAAGCATACCTTGAACACTTTATTGGGAAAACAATAAGTGCAACAGCCCATGCCAAGAAATGACGGTCCAACAATTTTTGCGATGCGGCCACCGGATGCATCGCAAATATTGAATCTCAGCATCGTACCACATGTTTGGTAAACAGCACCGATCTATAAACTGATCAGCTGGACATCAGGCTGCGACTGCTACATACATATACTCATCGAGGAGTATAGCACTTAGCATCGCCATCGCCACGACGACTTCATTTCTGATAGGTGTCGACTATGGACGCTTATTCGCCGATATGTTACAGCACACAATCAACACGTATCGAACGTGACGCCGTCCAAGCTAAATTGATGTCAGGTGCTATACTCCTTGAGGAGTGTACAAGGAACTGTCTGTGTAGAGTAGTGGAAAAGAAAGGAAGCTTTTTTTATGTATGAAACCTGATGAATTCTTTAGGAAGGATTGTTTGTACCTGATTTCCAGGTGGCGACTCCACCTTTATCGACTCCCTACAGCAACAACAACATGCGCACAGTTTTGTTTCGTTATCATTCAGGCAAAAACAACATTTGAACTTTCGTCTTACGAGTATGAGCTCCTGGAATTCGTTATTCTGACCTTCTACTTTTTCTTCTAGTCATTTTATTTTGAACTGTGCTGTATTTGTAGATTTGTATACAATGTGTTTTAGTATTTCTATGCAAAATTGAAGTGCAATCGCTATTGCATCACATAAAACAATGACCGGACCGCACCACCTGAGCGGCAGGTCAGCTGAGTGTTGTAGGCCTCAGTTCTAATTGGTGTCGGTGCTTTGCTCATTTATTGCACCGCTAGTTCCATTATCAGTGTGCGTGCAACATGATTTGAAAGAAATGAGCAAAGCAACAAACCTGATCAGCTCCGAGAGTCACAGCGTACACTTGATTTGCCGCGCCGCCAAGATGGTACTGTGCGACTTAAGTTTCTCGCAGTGCAATAACGACTGCCCTTCATTGTAGAAATTTTTATCAATCTCAAAGAAATGTCACTCAGGAATTGTGTCGGACTAGTGCCCCTACGGGACGCTAGAAAGTGGGATGGGGCGCCCAACGAGGTATGAACAGAAGCTTCCCACTTTCGAACTCCTCAGAAAGTTAAGAAAGAAGGAAATCTGATACTCAACTACAAAATCCTACCTGTGAGTTGTGTATATTCTACCAGCCTGCCCGCCCAGCTAACGTCGAACTTTCAATCTTGAAGCTAGTCTAGCTCAAAAACTTTTCATTACCCATCCACATGTAAACTTACTTTCTGGTGTGATGTTATTCCCTCCCGTGCTTTGTAGCACCATTTCTTATACACCCACGGACCCGTCATAAATAAATGCAAATGAGCGCCAAGGCAATCATCCAAATACAGCGAAATGTTGCGTACCCATCGCACGACGTTCTCCCACAGCTGAGCGACCACGCACAGTTCTCTATCGCCGAATCCGTACGCAGGCGCTCTCCCTGCTACTGATCGCCGACATTGCCGTGCTGCACAGGTGTACCCGTATGTGGGTGTTTTCAACAAATTTTATTGAGCCCCGGCCCACACCTTCAGCATCGGAGAACCCATGTTCCTGGGTTTTCCGCGACACCGGGCGCCAACGCACCCGCCCTCCATCGGAAGCTCCGCATCCAGGGGTTTCCACAATAATGAGTGCCGACGCACCATTTTCTATATGTCAGTGGGCTTGTATCCTGAGCCCCTTCTCCAACGCCGGAACATTATCATTGCGTTTTCCGCAGTACTGGGCGCCAGTACACCCCTCCTCAATCGATGGGTCCGTGTCTTAGGGTTTCCGCGGTTCTGGGGGACGGCGCACCCTACTCCATCGGTGCACGCTTACTGTGCTTGTGGTGGAAGGCACGGCGGGATATCACCGCTATACCGCTTATCATATTCCAGTGGTATTTGTGTCACCAAAATGGCATCGTGTCCATGCAGCAGGAACCGAAATGTAGCAGAGTGGTAATCTTGCTTCGTATAGTGTGAGGCATGAAAACCTCGTAAACATTGTCTCACCCCGTGGCGGCGGGAGGGCTAGCGGAGATGCTGGTCCCACTACGAAGACGGGTCCCACCGACCTCCACTACATCTATGCACTTATGATGAAACATCGACCGAATGTCCCATCAGCTTCGCATCTTCGCGAGGCACTGTCTATAATTGAGCGTCATGACGAGCGCATGCGATCACGTGCTGCTCCCTCCACGCCTGCGCTCTATAAATTTTGTTGCACTAGGATTTATATAAGAGGATAACCTAAAGTGTCCTGCTGCAGGTATGCTGTCGGTGGAATATTTATCTATTTATTTATTTATTTTATTTATTTATTTATTGTGTGCACTCTAAGTGCTCTGCAATAGCATGAATATAGCACCAAGCGCGTTCGTCGGTCGGGCGGCATTGATCTTGATCAGTATCGATCATGGCCATGTTCATACTTGACCACCTGCCGACGGGATAGCGGCAACGGCCACAACATCGTTACGCGGCGTCGCGAGGAAGCCGCCAACTGCCACCGCACGACAAGTCTGACTGCCAGTGATTCCGCACGGGAACCTCTGAACAGATTGCATGCGCGCGACTGTCGCCTCGCGATGACGTATAAACACAGTCCACGGGTGAGCTGTTCCTCGGTGACCCCAGCGATGTATGCCCAGGGTCGATGTCGCCGTAGATGGCGACGTAGGATGCCGCACTCTACCTGGAGCATAGCGACGGCCTTAAGGGGTTTTTACAGTTTTCAGCATTGTGCGGCGCGGCACTGCGCGAGAAGTGGACCACTGCGAGCTCACTTCTCGCCCCGCAATGAACTTCCAGTATGCGTTGCCGCAGCGGCAAAGAATGCCACAAAGCAAGGAAAGGACCCTCTTGCGTGAAAGGACCCCCCTTGCGGCAAATGACGCTGCGAGCTCGCACTGCGTTGACGCTGTCTATGCTTGAGCATAGGGCGCGGCGCGGCGCGTCAAAACTATAAAAACCCCTTTTGATGAGGTTTATAAAGTTAAAAAAGACTGCTTCGCGTACAATTTCGATTGTTGATGCGTAGTTTGAAAAGATTCCAATTTCTAATGCACTGAAGGGCACACGATGATAGTTACCCAGCTCACCTGCCCGGCATTATCTACTATATGCATTTCGAACGGCCGTCGTCGGCCTGCACAGATCCGCGCACAGCAGTTCGATGTTTCATACGCATAAAACAGCTGCAACGAGCAAAATTAAGGGTTGTGGATTCGCGATCGCTAACTGTAGGAGGCAACTATTTGTTAGCCTATGTGGGACAATCGGTAGTCCCAAACTTGAGACGATGACACGAAGAAAATAAGAAATACAAGGAACTCCAGGCGGCCGTGTGCAAGGGGCGGGACCGCGGCGCGACTCTCTTGAGCAGAGACACAGAGGCTCTACATGTTGCCCCTGACTGCCTGTTTCTCCCAGCAGCAGAGAACTCACGCGCTGCGGTCTCGCCCCTTGTACAGTGCTGTATGGAGTCCCTTGATGCTGAGGAATTGGAATTGGAATGACATTCCATGAAGTATGAAACTTACTAGGCCTCCAGTTGGAGCATATATGTCGTACTTATTGCTCGTGTCGATGCCAGTGATCACTTCAATCACTTCCACGCGCTAGAGTGAAATTCTTTTCATTGAAAGGTTTGTATATGAAGCTAAGTCAGCAAATTTACAACTACATTTTGTTTCTGGAAACTAATTTTTGCAGTATAAACAACCGAAATGCAAATGAGAGGTAGTTCTACTGAAATTTCTACAGATAAATTCTAAAAGTCGGTTTATACAGTGGATCCAAAAGCTAGGCGGTCTAGTGCAGCCGCTGCACACTTAGAGGTATCGATCGCCGATGTCGCGGCGAAGCGGCACCTATCGATTTGCTGGCAGCGGCGCCGCCCACAATCGATACGCACCAAAACCACTGTCGTTACAGATGCAGCGAGCGAAAGCTCTAACTCCCCGAGGAGTATGAATGTCGTAATGAGCCTCTTTCTTTGAACCATGCAATAAATTTTAGTCTTAGAGCGGACAATTTGTTGCTTAGGTGTATGGGGTTTTTTTTCTGAAAAAATAACAAAAGTATCAACCAGCGAGTCGCTAGGTGATGCAGAAAAATCCAGCTCACCTGTTTTACAACTAGTCCATCGAGAATACTGAGTGCTTCCATTCCTCCTCCACCTGGAAATGTTGCACCTTGGATACTACATTTGTGATGTTATCATCCAGTGAATCCACTGTACAATTAAAACTTTAATCCTCCCTGAACTAGTTTTCCTGGATGATCTTTAGGAGGTTGCTTATGAAAGCGGGTGCGTTGATGTGATCAAGGATAGGCCTAGTCGCAGTTCAGACACAGGTCAGATGCATGCTTTCGTGGCCCAGTGACTGTGCGGTATGGGTGCGTGCGTTCACTTCCGATCGACGCACGCATCTAGTATAAATTGCCCTGCGTTAATTTATACTAAGTATGTGGGTGCGTCAGTCGGCGGTGAACGCAACAGGTATAGGGCTATTATTCGAGGTGCTTGCGTCAGTCATGTACGGTGTACATAATGAGAAACCAGTCGCATCACCGACGCAGCTCTGACGCATGCGTTTGCAGCCTCTCAGCAGCCGCTTGTTCTTCTCATTGAAGATGTACATGCCGCGTTAACTGGTTTCCATGAAAAGTCCTTCCTTCCTTGAATGCGTGAGTCTGACGCGCGACGTACGCACGCAGCTGGCATAAGTTGTCCTTTCGGCAAACATTTGACCCCGAATGCAATGTAAATTGGTCTATTTTTGAAAGTCTTGGTCAATTTTGTAGTCTTTTTGCTAATTCAAGCTAAATGGATTGACTAAGCAGAAACGGGTATTTCACCAAATAGCTTCATTATCTCTTCGCAGAGCTCCCTGGGAGGAGTTCCTGCCGTGTAATGCGGCCCTGAAACTCGTTTAGTGCGGAGTTTTGGATGGGTTTCAACCTCTCCAGTGACACTCGTGATCATTGCCGTATATGTCTTCAATTCAGAAAATATTGAAACTCGAATTAACACACCAGCACCTTCCCTCTCTTCTTGGTCAGCTTCATCACCTACAGTTTCTTGTGTACTGCAAGTTCCTGGCTGAGTTGTGATGTAGGACACATTTTCTGACTTCCCAGACATGAAGCCCAACCAACTGGTTCTGACGAGTAGACGAGTAGGAGTGGGACTACCCTGTCAGACTTACTATTTACAACATCGGTAATTGTTTTGCTCAGACACTTGGTGCGGCCGGCCCCCCACCGGTAGGTACTGACCGGACGAGCGGCTGCTGATCACCGGCCGGCGTCCAGCCTATCACTGCATACCGGCCGGGCAGCAGCCCATCACTGGCCGGCAGCTCTACCACACCTACGACCGGCCGGGGATTGTTTCGGTCGACTATGGTACAGCGCGTTTCATAATTATAGGACACCCCCCCCCCCAACTTTTCCATCCCCGGCTTTCCCGCAGGCCGCGGAATTTTTTCCTTAGTACCATTGCAATCGACGCCTAAAATAACCCTGGTGCCCTAGTTTTGGGCTCACGGCAGCAACCCTGGTTTTTAAAACTTTATTTTTCTGTTTTTGTCCATCTTGCAGTAGTGATACACCTTTAGGATCTAACAGTTTTATTACGTGCGTAATCGAAACTATAAAACTTGGGTATATTCGCAAGCTTTCGTGGGCCAAACTAATTCCATACAGCCTGCAAATATCCCAAAGTTTTATAGTTTCGATTACGCACG
>KN731697.1:0-10706 GCA_000816745.1 Ancylostoma duodenale | reverse complement strand
AATGTGGACAATCTTCCAACGCAGCCCTGCTGGTTGATCCATTTTTCAAAGGCTCGCTGAGATCGTAGAATGACTGTGCTGCATACCAACTTTTCCCGAAGTGATAGAGCCTGTTATAGCGGATGTGGATGCGGCTTTCGATAGCGCCTTTAATAAGTGGAAAGAGAGGATTGTTTTCATGAAAAATCCAATTGAAAAGCTTCAATGTTCATCGAGAAAAGAAGTCGCGAAAAAAGCCGCATTAATTATGCACCAACCTAATACTTACCCGCGGTTATGATTACTTATGGGTAGCAGGTGGGTATAGACAAGGTCACGTACGGTTGAACATGGGGGAGGGCAGGTGAAGGGTAAATTTGGGTACGTCCACACGTTTACCATGGGTGATCTCAGTTACCCATCCGGGATCAAAGCTTGTTATTCATGGCCAAATTTGGTATTTGGGGTTGATCCTCCCTATGGATGTAGCGCAAAGTAAAGTTATTTGGGCAAGTTCCAATAGCTCTAGGCTGATTTATTCAGGCAATAAGTTTAACTCATTGCGGACTACGTGACACACATGGTGCATCACGACCTTCCTTCACCATGTGGTCATGTGATGGACATGGTACATCACTTTATGCTGTTGTTTTTGAAACTGCACTTTTTCTAATGGGGTCTTTTCCAGAGCACCATTATTAATTACAGAAAACAACGAATCAGTTAGGCTCGGTCGGAGGTGAGACGTTAATTGCACCCTCCCCATGCAAAAGTGTGCTCGGTCCGTAATGTGTTAAATTGCCTCTTCCAAAAATTTTCCTGCGGAGTGAATGTGGGGGAGCGGGTGGGGGGGGCTGAATTTTCCCGACTGGGGTAAGCCATAGTCCAGTCTCGACAGTACTTCCTCCTCATGTTTTCATCCCCAGCCATTATTCCCAGACATTGCGCTCCTACGCATTCCTTAGGCTGCTCCTGGGACACATGATCCGCGAAAAGGATGTGCTATGCAAAAAGCTTGCAAAAGATTGCATTACAAAAGGTGTGGCCCCGGAAATATCTACAAGTGCAATGTTGTCTCATTCCTGGGGGTCAGGGAGGTATGACACGGCACGTGTTCATAGCACTACGCCGGAATTCCCTGGAGAAACAAGCTTTTACAACTTGTGCTTTCGTTGCTCAAGTGTGTGCACGCTGTTAATCTCCTTGCTTCCTCCTGATAAGTCCCATTTTCTAGAAGATTCTGGAAGGAGATTTCTCCTGCTAGGAAGCGCTGTCATGGCTAACTGGGGACTTTGCGGAAGTCCAACAGAGACTGATCTCTAACTTGGCCAATACCGTTAAATTTGACCTCATTTGTTCTTTTTTTTCTGCGGAACAGCCATGACGTGTTTCTCAAGAGTTTCTCTACGAAATAGGGCAATCTTAAAAGAGATTTTTTTGAAACTTTCGCCTTAAACCATGCCATGCCATGCTTAGACTATGCTTTGGTTTCGCGCTTTTCTCGAAAACATTCTTACACGAAAATCAAATTGTGGTATGAGTTTCTGGCAAATTTTTGTGGTTATTCCGGAGAATTTTTCCTGAAATTACTTGGTCTCGGTAAAAAATATCATCGCCTGGGGTAGGTGTCTCTTTGCTTCATGCTCCATCTACGCTCTTCCAAAGAACTCCCATCTACGAAGGGATTCTCTCGCCAGTAGTGGGGCACTACCACGGATAACCTTGAATTAAGTGAGTTTCCTTGTCGCGCAGTTATAAGTGCATTCCACCCACTGACCACTGCCTCTTCTCATCGACTTTTCTCTCCGGGAGTTCTCTAGGGGAAGTGCTTGAGTTCCTGGTTTTATTCTTTATCCAACTTCTAAATCTCGACATAAACATAGTATCGAACTGCCTCTGGGGAGAGTTCTGCAGTTTTTTTATCTTCATCCGTTTGCGTTGTTCAGTTGATCCTTGGCTTTCATCCCTTCACATCTTTGGCTCTTCTTTTTCTTGAAGTCCGCTGTGTCGTCAAGCCATCTTGTCTGCTATGACAAACGGTTTGATCTAACTCACCATGAAAGTTTTTGTACTCCTCACCATTATAGCTTAAATGAGGAGCATACACTTAATTTATGATGTTAATTTGTGCAGCATTTAGTTTTACGAGCAGCTTCTGGTGCTCTTAGAATAATAAAAAACACACCTGGGCCCGTATCCAGTATGCTTTATCCGGTCGGATAAACGCGCTGTGGCGGATGTGTTGGAGTTTCTAGGATATTCTGCTATTCACTGAAAACTTTTCCGCAAATATTTTGCATCAACTTGTTCCACTATCGGATTTCTTTGTTCGGTTGATATTCAAATGAAAAAATCTATTGTCTGTTGCATCACATATTCGTATTGGCTCTTATCAATGCACCGCTAAAGAACAGTGTATGGATTACTGATAGCGGATATTTGTTATTAACTACTCAGGTGGAAAAATTCGAGCAGATTTCGCATTTTTTCTCCGAAATATACCCCGATCCTACTCGGAAAATACACGCAAATCTCCAGAAAATAAGCGGAATCTGCTCAAATTTTTCCACCTGAGTATTTAGGTATGAAATTAATATATTTAGTTTTTTAGTATTCCATCCGGGTCCCGGAGTGGTGTAGACCCCCTTCTCCCCCAAACCTCATGACTTGTCACTCCTGCGTCCGACGCAGCCTTATGCTTTTTTTGTTCTAAGTGAGGAGAATGATTCAAAACTGAGGGCGGTGTCTCGCCTCAGAATCGCCACTGAGAATTTTTACAGAAGAGTCTTCAGGCGCAGCTGATCCCGGTGGTGTACGTATTCTGTTATAGAAGTGCCAAAAGCCCTTTTTTGAACCCCGTCTTTGTGGAGAGTTCGAGATGCCTCTTGCGACAGCTGTCACAAGAAGTTGCGGAGTTGCTGCTCGCCGTGCCAGCGGAAATATCGGTTGCTGAAGCCTAATGTGTTGGGACCGCAACTCCTGGTGATAGCTGTCGCAACGGACACCTCGGTCTCCCTAAAAAAGTGGTTCAACGAGGGGTTCTCCGGCGTTTTTGTAAGGAATTATGTGCACCATTTTGATCAGTACCGTGTGAGGATCCTTTGATAGTAAAATCCCAAAATCGATTATGAGACGAGACAGTGTCCTTTGACGAACATTAGACGTACAAAGAAGTGGCCAATCTGCTGAGGAAGTCGGCGGCTCCTGGCTTGACCGCGTTTAATGACCACGTGATTGGCACTCTATCGATAAGGCATTGATCAGTGCCATGATCTCTGCTCTAGGACCGTCCAGCGCTCCGCGTTCTCCACGAATGGCTCCTCACCGACGCAGTTTCCAGTCTTATCAGATGAGTGGCTGCGTGTTCTTAGCGATTGCTATCAATAGACACACAGTGGACGTTTGGAGACCTTTCGAGGCACGCGGTAATTTGTCATTTCGCACACGGACCTTCTGCCGCTCCCCTCCGTCTCATCAGCGGATCCTACGCTTCGCTGACAATCACCGGGGGGTTTCGTTATTAGGGAAGTGATAGGTGTCAAGAATTTTCCTGGATTTTCAATTACAACAGGCCGTGGAGTACTACTGGGTTGATCGGAGAGTTTTGCACCAAAATTTATTTTTTGATCCAGAATTTCCTGGCCCTGAATTGAAATTCTTTGGCAATAGAATGTGCTAGAATACATATTATACTACTTGTTAACTATAAAAATTGGGAGACCAAGTCTCATCCAGCAACATCAATGTCATAGTTGTTCAAAAAAAAAATGTAAAATTTGGTACAAAACTTTTAGATCAGGAGAATAAAAGCTGTCCTAGCACTCCATGATGAAGACTTTAGGTTCCTCGAATTCAAAAACCCAAACCCATGAAACCAAACGACTTGCATTTTGAATACTTGCACTCCTGAACTTCTGTCTTTCCAAAACCTTCACAGATACCTTCTTTCACCTCTTTCTTTCGATTTTTGCCGTATTTAAGGAAATGCAGCTCGCCACCGCTGTCATTCTGATGACGACAGATCTCTTGATTGTTCCAGAGGAGTTTTCTCATGTATTTGGCGAACTCCTGCAAGTGTAGGGCGAACATTCCATCAACTTATGTATTTTATGCCGGCTGCCTTGATTTCCTTCTGTTTCCTGCATTTCATTTTCTGCCCATGAAGGTCTCTACTTCCCTCTCAGTTAAAAAGTTATTTTTGAAAGTTTTTAGAATGTCCAGCTACCACAATATTCTCGTTTATTAACTGTTAATACTTCCTCCATCCACAGCTGTACTCCTTCAATAATTCATTGTTTGCCTTCAAAGAATGTTTTCTGCTTATTTTTATTCAGTCAATTCGGTGGAAGCCGGGTTAGTTAACTCTGAAGAGGTATAGTATTAGTGGCCGAGAGAGTTCCGAACAAGAACTAATTGTAAGTTAAGGATAACTTTGATTAATATCAGGGTTATGAATGAGAATCCGCTTTTGTCGCTGCTAATGAAGAACTCCCTCCACCCAGGTTTTGACTCCGTTGTATTTTTTGAGCTTTTCCATGGCCAAGTAATGTTCAATCGACGGAAACAGGATGTATCCTAATAGCGCCTGGACTGAGCTATGGAGTGATCACGAGGGCGACTTTTGATCATGATGTGAAGAAAAGGGCAATGGACGATTCGACTGGCATTTATAATTCCGGTTCAGTTACCCAAGTGTGGGATCATTTTCAAGAAATCGATAACTGGCCAACTGCTTCAAATTCGATATGTGACGCGTGGTAGTGCTTCGTAACCGTCTTACTTCCTTTAACGCCACAGAACACCGGAAAACAAATCCCAGACTTCTGGTCAGTATTGTTATAAATATTTCTAAAAACCGGAAATTTAACATTCATCACGTCATGTACTAGCAATAAATGCTTCGTGAATCCTACAGATAATATCAGTCGCCTGGGAGTGAACGCACTTTTCCAGTTTAACCTCCCCCCTAATTATCTATCGTATCGTCTCAATCATCTAGGAACAGGTTCAGAAATTTTGCAGGACTATCTTGAAAATATTCCAGAAAACGAAATTTGCACAGAGCGGCTGCTGTAGTTTGTGGCGATACCGTATGGGGAGAATAAATAACTAACGATAAGATCTTTCTTCCTTGAAGTTTAGCAAGATATTATCGTGGCAGGGTCCCACACGGGGCAGTAAAGTTATTGTGGTTTTCTTATTCGACGTGAGCTGTGGTTTCATGGACAACTTATCGTTAGATCCAGGTTCAGCGAAGAAGGTGCAGGAGTAGGAACATGGATATCGTTAGCTAGGAAATCAGCGCCTGTATTCACTAACGTTCTCGGGAAGTTGTGATCCTCCCGCTCCTCTGAAGCAGATGAATTTTCCGGCTTAAAATGGGTGAACCTTGTAAAAACGACTCGTCTTAGTACGTACTGAAACAAAATGGTAAAAATAGTTGGATGTAACATATTTTGCCCCGAGAAACTCGTCCACTCTGGGTGAGCGGAGAGCTTAACACTTTCCCGAGAACTTTCATAAGTACGAGCACAGGGAATATCTATGCGCTATTTCCACTAATGCAAACCTCTCCGATGAACTCATAAAGATTTTGAGCTGGTTACTGAGCAGGTACTTTTCCTCGTCTCTAGGATCAGATGAGCAGAAGGGTTGCGCAAAATTCGAAATTGGAGAGCCGAAGGAATTTAAAATTCGGAGAGTGGGGAGCGGGATAACCAGTATGTACGACATGGGTTAACCCAGACACCGTAAATTCCGTCAAAAATTAGGATGTAAACATTTTAATGACACCAAAATTCAGGAGAACCTGAGCATGAAACACTTGAATGATGTCGAAATTCAACAAAATTCAAGCAAATCTGCCCATACTAATAGGATTTCCGCACATCGCTGGTTCTCTCGGCCATGTGACGGGTAACCTGCTAATCCCAGACAACTCTCCGGTAGTCCTTGTTGTCCTTTCATATGATGTTGGTACTGTGAGGATCTGGCATTCCAGAGTTTTTTTGCCCATATCCTTCCTCATATGTAGGCTTTCAAACCTTACTCTTTCCACCATTTTCACTCCCTTTCCATTGCTTGAACCTCTTCGCCTCCGTTTTCCCTATCACAATTGTTCATTTTCACTAATCGATGGACGAATCGGTTCTGCTGGTGGAATTTTTCTGGCGGGACGACGAGAGGGCTGTAGCGAACAGTGCAACGACTGAACCTGTCCTTGTATGCGCTGTGAAGCGAGTTCCTGAGCGAATAAAAACTTTTTACCTGGTGATTAATAACTTTTTGGAAGAGCTCCGTTCTGTCGTTCGTTTTTGCCACATAATGTGATCAGTTTTGTTCATCGGTCGTCATCGTTCTGGGGCTATTGCACTTGTACAGCTATGTGACAGACGTTCCTGTAGGAGCAAAGAGGTCTCAGAAAATTCGTTTTTGTTACTTCTCGGCCAGTCTGGTCTTTTGAAGAAACCTGTGATATTTCGGTAAACAATTCTTGGAGTATTCTTGTCTCCATAATCCTGACTGATCCGTCAGGAATTGTGGATATTTCCAAAATACTATTGATTTACTTACTTTCCCATGTATTTTACTGGTTTATCCTGCTATACGATCCCTCCGAATTCGATGATGAAATCGACTCTGTGCAGTCTCTATTATAGCTGTTTTTGGCTATGTTTGGTAATGATTTTATTCGTCCAAATGACCTATGGATACTGCACAAAGTCAAATTCATAATGCCAAGATTAAAAGACAGTCGATCATGGGATATATTGATGATGAAATCGTTCTCTATCCTGGGTTAAATATAGAAGAATTTCGTTCTCTTTCTGATTAGCGATGTGGCACTTTTATCCATGAAATCTTGTCCGTATTTGTTCTGCTATGTACGCATAAATCGGTCCATAGATCGCTGCTATCGAGCTGTCTTCGTGCTGCTACCGAACGGTTCAAATAGCTATCTCGTGTCACATCTCTGCGTTCGTCTGCGTCCGTCGATAGTCAAAACTTTGCCGATTAGGTCGCTCTCGTTTCTATAAACAGACCTCTATGAGTAATGCCATGATTAGCTTGCCGTTCAAAATCTCTGCGGTGTGTTTGCTGTTATCAAGAAGTGGGAGAAAACATAGCAGTATGAGACTTTACGCTGCTCATGTTTACGCTGGCTCATTCTGACATTTCCGGTACTAAAACAACTTTGGAATAGCTGACAGCATTTGAGCATTCGAATAATTCAAATCACTCTTCTGAAAAAAAAAACAGCCGGATATCCTTTCTTGCTCCTATCCTTTTTTTTTTCGAGGCTGAATATATCATAACGCTTCAAGCTGAAAGGGTGGCACCGTCCAGCCCCCCCAGTGAAGACTGGGGCGTAGCGCTCTTTATGTAATATTTTATTCAATCTGTTCCATTTAAGTTATTACTACATGTATGATTGTCAATGTACTTTCAATCATCGTCCTTTTAATTGTTTCTATATTTGTTTATTGCGCGCATTTTTTTTTTGATAAATGTGTCACTTTCCATTCACCTTAGTAATGAAATTGCTCTCGTATCCACTCACAGATTTATTGTAGCACAGGTACTGTTGATTGCAAAATACTTATGTATTGTACTACGTACTGTTTCAAACGAAAGGCTGTGTTTAAACTTCATCGTGGCGTGACTGTTACAAACTTGAAAATTGTTCAAAAGTGGGTGATCACCTGTGGAAGTATGCGCATATGACGGTCGCGTTGTGGATCCTCGCGGCGCGATTCCCCATCGGGTGCTGTTTACACTTTTCCTTTGAGAATCTGGTGATAAGCCGAATTCGCCTCACGTCTGCGAGCAGGCCCGATGAGGCGATTTCGCTAGCGTTTTGGATTAGGATGTGCTCCTTTTTCTTTACTTCTCCAGCTCTTTCGTCTTACAGCCTCATTAACTTCGCTGTTCGTCTCGTCGCTCATTTTCTGATCATCGCCTCGAAGCCGTCGTTTCGCGGCGAAGTATAAACTCAGCCAAAGGTGTTAGTACGTCCACATCATTGCAAGTATCGTTCACATGCATTACAGTGTTATGCAAGCCACAATTGGCTACATATAGCCACACCATCTGTCTGTGGAGAACAAATGTCGAACCCCACAGAACCTGAAACGAGCGATAAAGATTCGAAAAGTTATCTAACTGCAGGTGAAACGTAAAAACTGAAATTTTGCATACCGTCTAGTTTTCCATCGTACTAGGAGTTTTCTGGTGATTCCATTCAAATTGTGTAGATGCCTCTCGGAAATCAAGCGAGTTCCCACGAAAATCGCCAAAGGTCACTTGCTCTTTTCTGCAGTTCCCACAATGTTGTTGAATGTTATTTTAAAACTAGTTGGCTAGTGCAATATTCCTTTGTTTGTGACAAATGTTACGAAACATTCGCGGAATTTTTAGGTAGGATGTTTGAGTAACGTGTATTACCTCATATGCTTGGGTTAGTATCTCATACGCTATGTAGGTTAATATGATAATAAGTACGATTTTTTAAATTTAGAAAGCAGTGGTCACAGAGATACGCTGCAGCGGTGTTGTCCTGCTTGACAGGTGCTCGGATACAAGGCCTGAAAACCTTAAATCTTAGGAAATCCCGAGACGGGAGAGTTTGCCTCATGGATGCCACGTGATCTCTAGTGAACACCTGATTGATATTGGCTACTAATACCTTAGCCATGTCTTCTTCCTGTTTTTTTTTTGCATAAGGACCTCCCCTTATGGTAACAGGCTGTTCCTTCTGGCAGACGAATTCTCAGGAAAGGGCAGCCTCATGGCATGTGTCCTGTGCACTTGTCCGGCGTGTTTTGGTGGAAAATCCTCCGGGAGCATTAATCAAAGTGAGGAGTTTCACCATTTCCTACCAGACGATGGCGAGCGGAAGGATTTGCTCGTTCCATTTCCTTTTAGGAAATGCTCAGCACAGAGGTTTTTGCATGTTCTTCTGCAGATTCCCCGCTCTCATTGGTTTCTTTGCTTTTTCTAGTGGTTTCTGTGTAGATGTGCTCTTGGGTTTATGACGAGTTTTCATTGAAAACCTTGATGAGTTCCACGAACTTTACCTCAGATGAAAGAGGCTCCGTGGGTGCATTTCACTGCACATATGTCGTATTTTATTAGCTCGTCCGCATCCATCTTATTCATATTTGGTGCTATATGTTTACTTTGGAGCAGCTAGGAAAAGAGTATTTGAGACCGAATTTCGTCGAATGATCCATTTCTGGTCTCAGACGTACTTTCATGACTGGAATTCAGAAAAAAAGATAAACAAACTAAACTATGACGATTAGTGCTATTGGTTTTCGAACAGACTACGTTATAGTGAGAGACCCACGACGGGAGACTCGGTTTGCTATCGAGGTTTCGCCTACTTATTTGTTCATGGGTCTTAGCTTAGGACGTGAAGGACCGAACCAGATTGCTAGCAAGATCTCTTCATGGGCTCTGGTCATTCTTCCTATTTCTAAGAGCTGTTGCCTCCTTTCTGACCCATTTCTCTTTCTCTGCTAGGTTTTATTACCCTTTGTCTTTCTCTCCATAAACACATGGCAGATATCTCTTTGTGCACAACTTCTTCCGGGTTTCGCGCCAGGAACATGGTCTCTCTCATGCATTTCCCAGCGAAACAAAAGGATTTTCCATTATTTTTGGTTTTTTTTTGTGTCCAGAAGTGCAGGTCTTATCCATCGAACCTTGCATTATCTTGGAGAAAAGGTCCTATCCAGACTTTATTTTTTTTTGGCATCCTCATGACTGTCCCCAATAATTTTTCCTTTCGGCAATAAGACATCATTATCATTAGCAGTGACCTTACAGGCAGCTCATAGATTCGCTCTTTCAGGAATTGCACGTCTTGTAATTCGAATAACTGAGCAACGTTAACTTACAATGGTTAGTTGTAAAAGAGTTCCGCTTGGGCAAGGGGGTCTAAGCAAGGGAGTTGAAACGAGATCTACATACTTTGGAAGTACTGCTTTACCGGATGGCGCACTGTGTTCCAGCACAGCTTCGCGCTACTTTGTACATCTTCGTGAAAAAGAGTAGTGGAACTGGTGCGTAAGGTGGATCGTTAGTGTATGAAGCATGAAAACTTTAAAAATTTTTATTAACTCATTTCTTAGTCCTTATTTTCAGTATCATTTTCGGACATCTTTTCTTAACTATTTGTGCCTATCTCAAGTCATCTTTAGGAACTTTTTGGGATTTCAGCCGTTTGGTTACCTTTTCGGCCCCCTTTTTTTCTCCCACCCACCCATCTGCAACCGTCACTGAGCTTGGAGAATGCAGACTGTAGAATGTAGATTAGGGAGCGTCCTCGAATATCTCGTATGAATGCAATTTCTGGAAAAATCCAACCTAATCTTTCTTGTTAGTCTTATACGCATAATATGTTTTCTCACTTTGTGAATGTGGTTGTGAACCCCCTCAGTAAACCTTCTGAAGAATATACGAGAGAATTTTAGTGGCAACTCTCTGTTGTGTGGGATCACGAAGAACACTCATTCCCAAGCGGTGGGTACTGTAGGATTACCTGCCATTTGAATTCAGACTTTGAAAGAGTTATTTGGCATAAAAATCAATTAGGATTCAATTCATCTGCTCATCGCTCAAATTTCAGCCTCCTTTATGATAAAAATGTGTGAGGTTTTTTTTCTGGGAATTTTCAACACATCCAGAAGATACCTATGCCCTTAATTTATTTATTTATTTAT
>KN731696.1:0-11928 GCA_000816745.1 Ancylostoma duodenale | reverse complement strand
CGATCCATCGGTTTACCCGTACCCTGGCGCTTTCCCCACTATTGGGCCGCTGCGGACCCATACTCCATCCGAGGACCCGAATCCTGCCGTTCTTCCCAGTACTGGGCCAGGGTAGCTCCGATCCATCGGTTTACCCGTACCCTGGCGCTTTCCCCACTATTGGGCCGCTGCGGACCCATACTCCATCCGAGGACCCGAATCCTGCCGTTCTTCCCAGTACTGGGCCAGGGTAGATCCGATCCATCGGTTTACCCGTACCCTGGCGCTTTCCCCACTATTGGGCCAGGGCAGACCCATTCTCCATTCGTGGACCCGTATCCTGGCGTTTTCCCCACTAATGGGAATCAGGCGGACCTGTTGTCCATCTGTGCAGCCATGCCCTGGCGCTTTCCCCATTACTGGGCCAGGGCAGACCCATTCTCCATCCGTGAACTCGTTCTCTGGCATTTTCCCCCTAATGGTCCTCTGCGGACCCAATCGTGGACCCGTACCCTGGCGTTTTCCACGCTATTGGGCCTCAGCCGATCCTTTCTCGATTGGTGGACACCTATCCTGATGTTTTTCTGAACTGCGGAGCCCCGGCGCATCTGTCCGTCATCAGTGCTCTCGCATTCTACATTCTCGAGAGTAATGGAAGAAAGGAAATATTTGGAAAGTTTCATCACAACAGCTTATGAAGAAGAGGCGTTTCTTGTTCATCCATCCTGTGTATTTGACTGTACTGCACTTCTTAACAAACATGGATCCTCAACCATCTGACCTCAATGAGAGGTGCTCAAAGAACATATCTCAAGCGAGGAAACCGAGTGAATGCAATCGCTACGGCCTCCACGACTTTCGCGTTTCCAAATTGAGTGGATGGCAAAACTCCAGCGGAGGGGCTACTCTGCTCCGTACCTTGCTGCTATGCAGAGTGAAACCGTCATAAACACTGTCTCACCCGGAGGGCTCGAGACGCCAAACGCTGGTCCCACCGCGAAATTCCGAATGCCCCGACTCCCACTGCGTCTATGCACATGACGAAACATCGGCCGAATGCTCCATCAGCTTCGCCTCCTCGCGAGGCACAGTCTATAACTGAGCCTGATGGCGAGCGCATGCGATCACCCGTCTACGCCTGCGCTCTAGAAAATTTTGTTCTACTACCATGATTTATATAAGAGGATTTAATAATTAGGGGAGTCAACCAAAATATGGCTTCCCTCATTGGCTCACTCATTCGCAGTCTAGAGAGAAAGTGGTCTGTATTTACTCGCAATATTTTTTTATTGTGAGAATCTCGCTTGCATATCGGACGCAGTGGCTTAATGCAATATAAACACATACGTGTTGTCTAAGAATGTCGCGTTTTTAAGAAAGGGCGTTCTAGCAGCGAGTCGTCCCGCT
Organism: Ancylostoma duodenale; assembly: GCA_000816745.1. Taxonomy (NCBI): domain Eukaryota; kingdom Metazoa; phylum Nematoda; class Chromadorea; order Rhabditida; family Ancylostomatidae; genus Ancylostoma; species Ancylostoma duodenale. The sequence goes on along the minus strand of KN731696.1, from coordinate 10,542 downwards.
GAGCAGCCGCTGCACAAACCTCGCCTTACGGTGCTCCCCTTCTCGGCTCATTTGAGAAAATGTCTCACAGAGGGATTCATTGCTCGTTATTCCTCTTGAAAGTAAAGTTCTTTGACACCATCAATTGCACTTGCTGCATTGCGCTACGAAATTGGGCAGGCATTAGAATGTAGATAATAAATAGAAGGTCTCAGACAGGGTGGCGGGGTGGGGAGGGGAGAGGGGGGAGCGAAGAAAAGTGATCGTGTTCAGATGAAAGAAATGACCACAATAGCGCACGTCATGCAGATTTCGGGTATATCTATCTTCAGAATAGCTTAAAATTCGTGAGAAGAATGAAAGAAAAAAAAACACGAATTTTTCTAGAAAATACGCGAATTCCGCAAGGAAACGTCATAATTACCGTAGAAGTATTTCGATTATGCTATTTTCTCATCTGCGCGCGGCTACTGCGAGAACAACGTAGGGCTTAGAGCTAAAATGCTGCTCTTACAGCGCAAATCTGAGCCCATTTCACACCCACCATGGCTTCTCTTCGTCTTTAACGACGTTAACCACTGCTGTAACGATTACGTATGCTGGAAGGTTTGAAAAGGAATATTTCCATGCACCAGAGAAACCTCCATAGCAACTTTTAAAGCTGTTGTAATGAATACATCAAGTCCACAACCTGTTTTTTAAAGGCAGTGTTCCGCCTTTTGTGTGGGAGATATGTACATATTCTGGACCTTCTCGCCTTATTGATTCTAATGAAGTACCTCAAAAATATAGTGCAGCAAAAATCATATAACTGTTAGAAATTGCGTCAGGAAAGAATTTGGCACGAAATGTGCTCGAATTCACTCGAAGTGCAAACTAGCAAAACTCACCTATTTTTCCAATAAATTTGAGGCATTCTGTTCGGATCCCCTCTATATAATAAACGGTGAAGCTGTTGCGAAACTGTCTGTCTGTCGCCGGCTAGCTCCCATCAACAATCCCCTCTATATCCCCTCTATATACAGGCCCATAACTATGGTGACACCATGCAAGCTTCTACTTCGGAAATTTATTCTAGGTTGCTGCGTTTGACTCGGAATCATATTTATTTATTGGTTAACCCTTGGTCATCGCCTTCAATATTCACATAAAACATGGGAAATTTCCGACTGGTTCTTTCCTAGTGTCACCTCGAAGCCGAAGCCCATTTTCAAAACGATGGCGTTTTGGCACGCTGCGTTTTCAAACAGTTGATAGCATCTACGAAATCGGCTTTCACAATGATTCGAAGCGGAAAAGAGTTGGGAACAAATCCTGATAGAAAGGGAAATGGAAGGTGCGAAACCCTTTGCAGGACATATAAAAATGCGTGGAAATTTCGATGATTTTGGCGACTACCCCTGAAAAACCCCAAATTTCAACCCTTTGCATCGTTCAGCTCGTTGGGCTTTCGGGGCAATGGCCTTGGTAAATATTCATAGGGATATGAATACTTTGATTTTTTCGTCTTAGGTGTTGAAAGGAAGTCCATTTGGTTAGGAGTGAGGTTTACGATTTCGCCGGCGTGACAGCGTCAAGGAAACAGTCAAACGTCTCAGCGTCGGTACAGCGGTAGATGCGCGATATTTGCGATTTCAATACATGCTCTTGTTTAATGTTCAATAACGAACCAAACTACCATGACATATTTTCATACGAAGTTGAAGTGAGTTTTAAATGAATGGTTGTTTCTGTCACCATAATTATGGGCCACCCTGTAATAAACGGTGAAGCGGTTGCGAAACTGTCTATCTGTCACCGGCTAGCTCCCATCGACAAGCGCTGGCCCAACGATTGCGAAAGTGTCTGTCTGTAGCCGGTTGGTCGAGGGAGTGCCGATTTTTTTCGTTTTAAAATAGAATTTCTGCAGTTAAGCATGGAGATTCGCGGAAAAAAAGTAGGGGAAGATTGAGGAGGGTTCCGTACACTTACCGGAGAAGTTATTTCGCAATTCATCGGAAATGAAAACTCGAGAGCGAGGAGTTTGCTTGCTTGCGGTTACTATGCATGAACTGCAAGAACGTTTGAACTCCGTGCAATTAGAATCCAAAAACTGAAGGTCAAACAACTCAAATCTCCTTGATTCCTTGACCACTCATCTTTTCGGAAACATCTCTTATCATGCGGTATCCCTCGCGCTGAAACTTGGCAAACAGAACAATCATAGGCCGTCTAAGACAAGAGGAGCCTGCGCGGAACCATTCTAGTGCTCATCCATCGATTATAGAATTTCATAACTATTTCCTTCTTGAATCTCCTCGATTTGGCTAAAAAATGCGTAATACACAGCAAAGTGGTGCGGGAAAAAGTCCACCAAGGCATGGGGAACATCGTCCCTCATCGAGGGTGTTTTACTGCAAGAGCAGGAAGTTCCTTCGGCACCTCAAATAGAACCCAATGTATAGCTTATTGAGATACATGAGTCTCAAAAGCGGAAACCCATGTCCAGAGTGCTATGATAGATTTTCCCTTCACAGCTTTTGATGCCGAGAAACCCTCCCTCTGCATATTTTCGCTGAAAAAAGTAGGGATCAGTAGAGAATGGGATCTGGAAAGTGTTTCATGTCCGCATTGGGATTGCCCAGAAAAGCTCTAAAAATGGAGAATCGAGTGACTATTCCACAGTTGTAAAAATAACAAAAAAAATAGTCAAGAGTATGTATCTAAGAGTAAGACGAATCACACGAAAGAGAATTATTTGTGCAGATTCGCAGAAAATCACTGTCATCTGCGAAGCGCGACGAAGCTGCGCTTCGCGTGGACGACAGTGATTTTCTTAGAGTGTAGCTATCCTGGAGGTAACGTGGCGCATGCAGAGGCTCGGTTTTCTTTTTTTCCAGAGTCTAGGTATCCCAGTGGTAACGTGGCACACAGGTCCGCGAAGCGGCGCTCTGCCTCGGTTCTTACATATTGCGAAACTCGAGCAGAGTTTGATTGACTTCCGCCCATACAATTTTCAAAATCAAATATACAAAAAACTCGAGGAAACGGCCCGGGTTTTGTTTGATTTTCTCACCTGGGTAATTATGCCATGCAAGGCGATCCATTTGTAATGAGAGCACCCTCCCACCCCGAGAGCCGAGTGATTCCACGAACCCAAGCTCATTTGGACACCAGACAACACTGCTAATTTTCGACCTTGATGAATGTTTTTGGAAGGGAGGGTTAAGCAGCGACTTTTGCTGTTTTTGCTAAAAGTTTCTTTTTTTCAGTCGGAATTTTCCACGACAAAGACAAGAAATTAGGAAGAATTCTCAACTAGGATCGTCTCTTCACGAATTTCCAAAGAGAAACCTCGAGTTGTGTGAGACAGCTGGATGGTTCTTCCACTGTGGCGAAGCACATGACCGGCTAGTCCAAGTTCAGTCTCTGATCAAAAACCTAATTTGGGCGCCTCAGCACGTCTTCCCCTTTCACCGTACCCACATCCTTAACGTTTCCTGTTCCTTGTTCATAAAAAATTTCAGAACAGAAACGTTTTGTTCATCCATGTACGCACATATGTAGAAGATGGCAGAAGCACTGATTATCATGGAATGGAAGAGTTCAGATATTGTTCCGAGCGATTGGAATGTCTGAATAGGTTTACTGTTTTGGATAGAGAGCACTTTAATGCGGTCAAAGATTGAATGCTTCGAAACAACGATGATTTTAATAGTTTAATTCCAATCATTTTTGGTATCTTCATGGTTCAGATTTTCACTCTTTTCGAGTAGTCACCCCGTACCAATTAATCAGTCATTACAAATTTAGGAGAAAAGTAGATAATCAAAGCAGTTTTGAGTGCGTTCACGTCTGCTAGATGACGACCATTCTGAACATTGTACAAGTGCGCTCCCGTCCATGATATCCTCTTTTTCAATGGCCTAGAACTGAGGAAGCTGGGAACAGGTCTGCTAGACACTCGGAAGAGCGGCCCTTCCTTCCCGAAACCTCAGGACACCAAAACAAATTACCGTAGTTGTCAATCATCGAAAGTAATTGTTGACTGGTGAAGGATTTTCCGGGGACATGCAAATTTTCCTTTCCTTTTGCACCGAGGACCCGTGAATTTGCTTGTCGCCGCGAATTCTTCTGTTTACAACGAGTGCTGATGTTAGCACTTCGTTTGAATCCCAGTTGCAGTGCTCGCCTCTTAACTGCTATGTGTTTCGTGCGTTCTCGCCGATTCATGTGATGTGTCCTGGTTTTTGCTCGAAAACTCTCTGTTGTAGTTGTTTCCCATCGACTTCTGCCTGCTCCGCGTCGGCGAATCGTAGCCAGCAGTGCGGCGACAACAGGAATCTCCCGAGCAGCTCGGAAGCCAGGCGCTGCATAGATCGCCACAAGCGTCTGGAGCAATCCACGGCCGTTTCGAGTCGCTCACACCTTCGAAATGCCGTCCTTCCACCTCAGCTTTGTGCCTACGACTCATGGCAGGTGAGCCAGGCAAGTGGGATAAACCTGGAATTTTGTGCATTGTGGATTTTAGGGCGTAGCTGTCTTCTTGTTTTTTTTTTCGCCCATGTATTTCTGTTCTATCTTTAGAAAAATCTGATTTTTGTTCCCCACTGGTAATCCCTGAGAGCGCTGCTCTGCTCTACTGCACATTTTGTTTTAAAATATTTAAATGAGCTCCATTCATAATGTATTACCTAAGCGAACCTCTCTCCAAGAAACAAATAAATAAAATATTATAGAACTATCAAGTACTTACATAGTAGGTACCTATCTGTTCACCATCAATAAGGTAAGATTTCTACATTTAGAAACCTTGTCGAAGACTTTCACAGTAGATGGTGTGCTAATCATGAAAATCACACTTGGTGTCTGAAAATCTCTTCCCAATTACTATAGATATCTTCAAGTACTCGTCTCATAGCCATGAAATCGTAACTCTAAAGGGTCAGTGGCGATTGCAGGCACTATTTCTTTGTTCATAGAGCGGTTCCAACATTTGAGAAAATCTGCAAGTCTCGGTAATCATTCCAACAACCCACCCATGATATCCTCGGAAATGTCAGTGAAATTTTCCATAATCGTAGTCTGAGCCATATATTTCGTGACGTTTTGTTGGATTCTATGTTTGGTTCACCTATGTAGATGGTATGTATTCTAAGTATCCTTAAGGATCTGTATTCCTCAAGGTTTGTTGTTATTACTTATTAGGTTAGTCCGGGAGCCTTGCACCAATTTTATGCTTTTTTCAAACAGTTGTAATATTACTGTTCATGGATGGAACCTATTTTGCCAATTTTCATAGCTGGGAAGTAGTAGAATATTCTTCCACATTCTATTGCCAAAGAATTTCAATTCAAAACCAAGAAATCCTTAATCGAAAAACAAATTTTGATGCAAGACTTCTGGACCAACCTATTCGCAAATGAATAAATTTATTTGTTTTCTTTTTTTGCAACTTGCAGACTTAAGTAGCTTTTCTAAGCTTGCGGCATCTTTTTTAAGGAAATATAGTTGACCTGAGGAACTATAAGAACCTCTAATTTGTCGTAGAAACCTCAAAAAATCGCTTTCGCCATGCTAGCTCACCTTGTTTCCTACTCTGAATATGGAGCCATTTGTCGCTGTTATTGCTAGTGAAAGCCATTGATGTTCCTATTATGCCAAGTTTGCAGTTTCGTCAGCGAGTAATAAAAAAGAGTGAGTATCGATCAGGCACAAGAGCCTGATACCCACCCATCCAGCTCTCAAAAATTCGCTCTGGCTTTTGACATTTTTCGACAAGTGCACAGCACTTGTCCATTCGTACTGGACACTGCCTCCCACGTCATTTCAGATATAAGCCCGTCATTTCTTTTTGAGCTTTGCTAAAATTTTCAACCACTTCCCTTCCCCCCCCCCGCGTATGTTTACGTAGGTACGTAGGTGCAAAGAGAAGCAAGAAAGTTTTTTTGTGGTCTCCGCATAAAAATCACGTTACTCGCTTATTTTTTTTCTACGTGTGCAGCAAGTTCATATAATTGTAATTCGCCCTCGTTTAATTGCTACAACATCTGGGGACTCGAACTATGATCTCTTTGAATCATTATACACGCGTTTGTTCTGCAAGACTATGATCAATTTTTGAATGAATTACTGTTCTTCTTTACTCATCATGAGTATCAAAATCCATGACATCACCATTAATTTTTTGGCAAAGGTTGTTCTTTTCTACGAAACTCTTCTTACAGTTCGTTCTTTCTTGCATTGAACTCGGACTTTTCACATTTCATCATGGAAAGTTCAAGGATGGTTCAAGGATGTGTTCGCTTCTCGTTTCCGTGGCTACAAGCATAAAACCCCACTAAGTAAGAGAGCATCACAAAGTGGATCAGCGCCCTAACCTGGCAAAGCAATCCAGCTGTCGGTCTCATAGACGTGATGCGAAAACTGAGTAGTTTATTGTTGGGAGTTTCAAGAATCGTTTCAGATACGTGGGAATCTTGTTCTCGCCAATCCACAATGGCTGGTTTTCCCGGCGTAAAATTAGTTTTTTCTTACGTTTTTGTGACCGTATCTCATCCTTCCGCACTGAACGTTACAGCAAAACATGTATACTTTTTCAGCAGCAAATCTGATTCATTTTTGTTTGCTTGTTAGATAGAATTCACCAGCAACAGGTCCTTGGCTTCTGCATGTTAGCCTTAATGAATCGTACTTTCGCTCTAAATTTAACCTTCTCTTTCAACGCGAACATGAGAATATACCATCTTTAGTTAGTCTCTGACAGATGTTGTGCACAAGGGCGGATCATTACATCCTCTCAGATTATGGTATTCACATTTAAGGAATTCGTTTTTCACCCAGCCGTTCAGTGTCTTTGAATGCCTTCGTTAATGACTCTGGATGTGCTAAGCTAATTGTCGGAAAAGGCCACCACTTTTTTATCGCCAGTGATCTTTTGTATTCTCTCAGAACTCTGAGGAAGATGACAAAGCTAGTTACCTAGCTAAGACAGGGTAAATATGTATGATGAGTGCTCCTTGAGGGGTGATCATCAAATCAGCCTGCACGTCTAGTACATTATTTATGCACATGCTTTGGATTAGAATTGGATTACACATTCAGAAGTTGCGCATCCACAACATCCAGTAAACGAAAAAGGAAGAAGAGGCCACTATTTCTAAAAAAAATGATTCCATTCCGCACTGAGCCCTTGAACGGAGAATAAACCTATGAGATGAGCGTCTCCCTGTGCTCATCAGTAAGGGGAAGAGAGGCCGAATTCGAACTCGAATTCAAAACGAAAGAAACTAACCTAAGTGTGGAGATCCATGTAAACCCAACAGTAAGTCGTAATAATTCCTGAGAAAGAGAAGGAAGCATTAAGCCTCATTAGAAACTTTTAGAATCAACAAAACTGAAGAATTTTGAATATTCAACAAGAATAAATTAAAAATTTGTAAAAGACGAGCATTGCAAGAAATGATCGAAAGCGAACTATTATAGAAGAATTGAAGTTCTCATCAGATAGAAAGAGTTACGAGATTTTTTGCAATATACAGGCAACATTATTGTATTGTTTAATCTCCTTTGCAGTCTTCTTCAATTCTGCAGTAAGTTCAGGTAGCTGAGAAGCGTTCTAAGAGAGCCGTCTAAATTTTTTACGCTTGAAATCAAAATCATAACGAATGAATTATAACAGCAGTTTTTGTCTCTACCACCTTCAATTTGATTGAGAGCAGTAGCGGAAGTTGTATCGAATAGATCTATCATCTGAGCACTGCATGCATTTTCAACGTCAGGCTCTTTGTGTTTATGTACTACCCAGCGCGACACTAGTCAGCGCATTTTTTCTAGCGTATCGAACAGGACTTTTCGGTCATTTTTGTACAAGGAACACGTGATCTATTTTTACTCCACCCTAATGTATACGACTTTCTGGCTTGTTGACATGCTGCAAACGTATTTCAAATCTCTGCTCAACCAGTGCGTAACGTTATTACTCATCAGAATCCATTTTCATAGTTATACACCTGTTAAGAGGGGATAAGAGCTTGAGACGTGCGCATGCAGTCGAGCGCTAGCAGCTTGCTCGCAAATCTTCTAAATATTACTGAAATGAAGACGAGAATTGCTTTTCTCCCAAAAGTGCTGACTTCACGCTGTTTTATAGTCGAGCCCTACAAATTTACGAATGGCTCCAGTCGCTGCCATCTCGTCATCCAGCCTTCCACTGCAAATCATTCACACTCAAAGCACGAGAGTTGATCATCCAGCCCATCAGCTGCGTTGTCGACCTTGTCATGTCCTCGGCAAAATCAACGATTCCTCCCGGACAACTGATACGCGTAGTAATGTTAATGTGACAAGTGCAGATGTGGTTACTCCAGCGCCTGTACTCAGATCCTATCCATTCCTTCACATCAGAGGTTTACAACTACACATACTGCTTCTATCACTGTCACAGTGAGGCCTATCTCCAGAGTGTCAATTATTGTCCATATTGACATTGTCAGAGATCAACCCTAGACATGCTTCCTGACTGTTCGAAGTCCTGAGTAGAGTAGTAAATTAGTTCCGTCCATGTCGAATTTGTCGCCGCTTCATTGCTATCGTGGAATTCATACCGACTCCGTCCAGTCTTGGAGTTCCAGCGCATTTCCGAAATAATCTTAGCTTGCTCCCTCAGAAAAGCATAAATGTTCGTTGTAAACCTGTTGCTGCTTCGTCTTTCTTGATAATCGATTTGCCCAACCTTCTTGATAAGGCCTTTTTCACCTAATGGACTAGGGCACATGCTCAATATCATACGTTGAGCTAAAGGTACTCGACGTGGAAACCTCTGCTCAATTTACTCGGCAGGTGCTATTTCATGAAGTTATCTCTATCAACAAAACAATTCTTCCATACTCATTTATTTATTTACTTTTAGTCAGTTAAACCTTAAAGATTAGCATAAGACGCTCGCGAGTTTATCGACTGATCTTGTCACTCATCATGTGAGTTTGAGATAAAGTTTATATGGCAGGCCACAATTAGAGAACTGATGTCATTATTTAAGATCCTCACACCTAAGCACGTACCTGCTCCAGTTCCATAGTGAGACGATTTCTGAGAGACCTCTCAAGCTTCCGATGAGGTATAGAGGCATATACGTATGTACAAAAAGTAGTCTTCTCTTCGAGCTCCATCGTATTCTTTCCGGGGAGATGATCTATTCTATGTTGCCCTAGAACTTTTACCCTCATGTCCCCAGTTACATCTTCTAGGATCTTTCTACAGATGTTGTTTAGATTTTGCTGTGATCGATAAGCTTATACATGTAAATATTGTCCATTAACTGCGGGACGTGCGCATTTTAAGACTTTCTGAACCAAAATGAAGTTGTTTAATTTGCAAGCATTCCTTCGCTCGATCATGCAGAATGCGAAAAAGATTTTTTGAACTCGTGGCATCAGCTGGACTGATTGTGAATCTGTATTCTTGTGTTTGCGCTTTCAGTCCTTCTTAACTAAGCGTAGAAAATCAAACCAAATCAAATGAGATGTGGGAGTGCAGTCCTTTCCTCGAATTTTTGCAACTTCCCCTTTGCCCCAATTCACAAAAAATGTATTATATTAATGCAATGCGACCCACCGGCCGGTCGTTTTAACCCCTCTTCTTCAACCGAATTTTCTCAAACATTGGCTATAGAGGTTATCTCGCGCGCTGATTATGGATTTCGCAAGCATTTTTATCTCAGTGCAGCACTATAGAGTTACTGTGGCACACTGTAATTACTGTAAAAATATTTTCTCCCAGAGTCTTGTGGAACCTTACATATCGGGGTTATTTGAGATGCTGCATACGAATATGTCATCCTTTTCATGCAGCGGAGCACTTTCTTATGGTTGATGTAGACGTACTGTAAATACAAAAATTAATCTAAAACTCATAGAAACTTTCCACGAGGAGGTTTTTCTCTCACATCTTTTTTCAGTGTGCTTATTTTTTTCGCTAATTTTCTCAGTGTGCTTATCACGAATATGGTACGTGATGGCATTCAGTTGGCACCGTTCCCGCGTCTAAGAATGCTAGAGGTGGATCTAGGTCTGAAGTTTAGAGTGATCTATAATCTGGTAAATACTGATACTGTGTGCGTACCATGTCTTCATTGAAATGCATTGCATCACGAAAGAGAGCGAACATCTCCTTGATGTAAGGTACATTTGCTTTCGCCCCAAGTGGTATGAAACACCAAACATGCATTGAATGCGCTGAAACTATGTATTAGGTATGTGAAAAAGTTTCCGCCCTCCAGCGCTAAGTAGTCATAATAGCTAGTCATCCTTGCAAATGCTTTGTAAACGCTGCTTAGTTTTGTTGGTTTGACATATGTCAATAATATTCATTACACATTTGTTTGATTTGTATCAACATCGTTGTGTTTCACAGCGATAATCATGTCGAATTTGAGCCAAATGAGCATTTTTCGTCACATTAAGCTTATTGTAGCCCTGAAAAATCGGGGTTACGGTACGAAATATATAGAACCGAGCGAAAGCGCCGCTTCGCGGCGCTTTCCCTCGGACCCGTGTGCCACGTAACTTTTGGACCATCTAAACT
>KN731694.1:0-11929 GCA_000816745.1 Ancylostoma duodenale | reverse complement strand
TTGAGGCGAAAAAATGCAAAACGAAATGCAAGCGCGGCAGAAATGCAATGCCGAAAGCTCGTGTCGCGCGAAATACACGCACACACTGTCTTGATTATGTGATTGTTTACACTACTGTTTACAATATGTTTGTAGTGCTGAATCTGTACATCATTCATACACTCGGTTTTTCCAATGAATTCCTTGACTCAGTTTTTTAATTTTTTTGGAATCCTTTGATTTCCGAAATAAATAAAAAAAGATCAAAGGTGAAGTACTCGAGAAGATGAGCTGAGCTACATTTTGGAATGCGTTCTCATTCCGGATCGGAAAGATGCTACGTCTTCTTTAGTGGCTTTTGGAGTTGGCTTTTTTAGACCGGATCCTGAACTGGATACGCAAGATTGCGAACATTCCAATAATGATGCGGATTTTTTTTTCAGAATCCTGCTATACTTTGGATGTTGCTGCAAAAAGGAATTTAATTCCGTCATGAATACAGTGTATATTAGCAAGCATACAGCTAATGGGCTGTGAAGTTAAGAGACATACATCGAACGTGGTGCAAATCTATCAAAAATTCTTCATGTATAACAGAGCACCTACTCCCAATTCTTCTTGATGCTGTCCCATGAGAAAATTTCAACCCAATCTCTTACTCATAAGGGAGGTGCAAGAGGCCCGGCTCGCAGATCGGAATGAAGCCTATCTGGCTTGAATCTCTGTTTGAGTAGGTACTACAGTATGCATTTCATTCTTGCCCTCGGCTGCAAAAAATAGAAATCACACCACATCACTATATGCATTCCAGTAGGCTGCCAACGACGGGGTGGCCGAGTGGGGAAGATACTGGACTGTTAGGCAGAGTGTCGAGGGTTTGAAACCCGTCATGAGCACTCGTTTTGCATCCTTGTTTTTCTTTTTCCTTGGAGTCGAAGGCAGTAATGAAATATATAGTGTAGCACCTACTCAAAGAAAGATTCAAGCCAGATAGTTCTCGTTCCGATCTGCGAGCCTGACCTCTTGCACCTTCCTGGTCAGCCTAATCGTTTGAAAGGCTCGTTTGGAACTCCATAGCCAGAATTTTCGGGTCCAGAAAATGTGTCCTCTGGATCTGCATGGTTGCCAATATGTTCACTTATTCATTTATCTATTATTATATTTATTTGTTCACTTTATGCTCCTATTATCTCTATACTTATTAACTCATTTCATTCCAATTTGTTCGAAAACTGTGAACAGAATTAGGCAGACAAATCTTCCAAGTCTCGAAATGAGCGAATAAAAATATGATCATAGAAAAAACACTGGATTTAAGTCAACTATAATTGGTGTTGCTGTGATTTTTTATCTCAGTACTGTAGGATGATTCGTTAAAGAGTTGATGAGAAAGAAAGTTCCTGAACAGAACAGATTCCCATGTTTCTGATCCTTAAAAACTGTGTCGTTCGAAAAATTTGAAATGTTTCACACTTATTAAGGTTATGTTCGCCTGGGGTTCATCGCAGACTACGCTTCTAGCGGATTTAAAGTTAACTTAAGTTTTTTAAAGTTTTTGTTAAAATTACAGCAGTTCGCGTACCCTTTTCGACGAAGACCCCACTTTTTCCCACGCTCCCGTTCGCTACTAGTACCACTGCTCCTTATTACTGAGAGACCGTCACCGCAGACTGTTACGTTACGCCTTCATCTTTTTTTTCTACAAAATCGAAGCTTACTCACACAGCTAGCCATACAGTAATCGATCACCTCTCTTTCTGATGTCATTTATGATTTTCCACCACTCAATACCTCGACCTCCGACGAAGACGACGTGTTTCTCGGTGATCGATCGAAGTTCGTGTTTCGCGAACTGGTTCCCCCTGCGATTTTCCTTAGACCGCCACCATGGGGTGAAACCACGACGTTCGTGCATTTGCAGCGGGAACAAGCTGATTCCCATTGGGAACTGAACGCTATGGAGTTTTCCGGTGTCGAAGACCGGCCCGAATGCATATTTTCTGTATGCCAAAGCGATTTGTCATAGGCCAATTAAACTCGAGAAGTCCAATATTAAACCAGCCACCCGGATGTTTATCAGTGTTCGCCTAAACAAATTGTTTAGGAACGGTTTGCTCACCGTTTGCACAGACACTCTTGCACGTCATTATCAGTTCTGAACTCGTCGCTCTGCGATTTCGTGTCAGCCGAGCTCGAAAACACCATTTTACAGTTGTTGTTTGTATTTAACACAGCGCCTGAAACGGAAACAGGGCTGGTCCTCGTTATCGCAGATTCGCATCACCGCACTTTTCCTGTTGAAGGACGTCATTTCTCAAATTCACTTCAGCACGAACGTCTCGTTTTTGGGAGGTTCTAGGGGTCCTTTTATCAATAATGTTCGTCAAAGTGTTTGTGCACTTTCTTAGTTACTTCCTCTTACACACCTTACTTCTGACTTTGCAACGGTCCTCCATTTATGTATTTAGAAATATCGCCTTACTCCGTGTTTTTCTTTTTTTTCAATTTCGTGCTTTTTTGTGGCTTACAACCGTACGCATTTTGCAAAAATCATCCACGCTAACAAATATTTAATGAAAGAACAGGATTTTTTTTCGGATTTGACATCTGAGAAGAAGTTCTTCTACTATTTTGGTTTTGCTTGGTTATGCGTCCATACATTCTAGCCCAGACGTTGCTGGAAGGAGAGACCCAATTTCTCTAAAAAAGAACTTATGCATACAATACAGCACATGTCGTAGGTATACAGTAGGATTCCAAAAAGTTTTACTCCTTTCTTCTAAATACCTTCCTCTCAAAAATCGCACAGAGATTTTCACCCCAGTCAATCTAGTCTCCATCCACTTTGCGCGTTTCGCCTTCTTTAGCTCTTCAACATCCTCTTCGGGCGATGTCAGAGAAACGCTACAATTATTGAATAATTGGGTTTTTTTCTTTCAAATCGATGTCGGGTTCTCGAGCATTTTTTTATTTTCTGCAGCGGTTTCTTGCTTTCTGAAAAGGATACTTGGAGAGACTTTGATTGTGTGTTCTCTGAAGCTCATTCCTTCCCATTTCTGGTTCTCTATTCCCCCTATGATCCAGCCTCTTCTGTTGGCATCCTGGAGGAGTATCGAGACGCAGCTCTATGACAAAATCGTCTATGCAATGCGTTCAAACTTGTTTATAGCGCAGCTTCTTTGCATTATTGTATTATCTATTGTATATCTTTACATTTCGTATTGGAGTTGGGGAAAATTTGAATGCATTGATAAAGTGAGGTAGCTGGACTTGTAGGATTCCATTAATATCTCCAGGCTGGTGAAGGAACTCAATTCACATGAAATAATTTGATCCTCACTAATTTTGGTAAAGCCGAAACCGTCTCTGCCGACAAAAAATGATCCCGACTACTATTACGGGCTCCATGCAGCCCTATTTTATTGGAAAATTCTCTCAGGTGTGATGTCCTCGCTGCAACGAACCCCTAATTTTAGGTCGGTAACCGTGTCCTGGGTAGCATACCGTGTACGAAGAACGAGCACAGATTCGAACTTTCTTCTCAATTCATTGTGTCTTGAAAACTGAAACCTGCAAATCATTCTTCTTGATGTGAAGGACATAAGCAGCATGGGATTCCACGAATAACGACCGAATCTGGTCTCGGTCCACTTTGCGCGTTCTCTTCTTTAGCTCCTCAACATCCTCTTCGGGCAATTTCCAACCGCTACTGAGTGACGTGCAGCTTTTTGCGTCGTCTTTGAGGGTGACACTTCAGGGCGTCATTAGTACATAGTTGAGGTTTTGAACTAGTTGAGGTAGTTCGTCTGCTCTTTAAGTTACTGAGGTAGCTTTCCGGTGGATAGTTCACTATTAGTTCTTTCCCTGAGTTGTTGCTTTAAAAGTGCTCAATCTGTCCTGTTCTCCTATCTAGTGTAAATATTAATTTTTTATTATACTATTAATCCATTATTGACCGCGCTGTTCTTAATTATGGAGCAGAGAAGAAAAGCTGGCTAGCCACACAATGTGGGGACATGCAAAAAAGGACGTAGTCGTCAATAGGTAAACTAGACTTATGGGTTTTGTTCCTTCATGCCGTTTGACGAATTTCCCCAGAAATTTCCCAAATGGTAGCACAGTTGTGAAGTGACGTCAGCTATCCTGTCTACCACTCCCCCCTGACATTGTTTTTAGATTTCTTGTGTCATATTAACACGCCCTGCGACCCTGGACGAAGTAATGGGGATCGATAAAATAAACTGAGTGACTCAGTAGAAGGATTTTCGGCCGGCCTCCTGATTCTGGATTCTTTCTTTATTTACTTCCGTATTCCTAGCGCTACCCTAATGGAGTGAGTTAAGTCTGAAAAGAGGCCAAAATTAGACGGATATGGAGTATTGAGAAGAAAAATCGCAAAACATGAGTAGTAGACCTTTTGCTTAGTGCAATCCTACCCTGTGCAGTAAAAATTTTGCATTTGCCAGCGAAACCAGGAACGTGCGTAACAAAAATTTGATTTTCGTAAATGGTAAACCGTAAATTTTCCCAAACCGCCGTAAATCGTAAATCGTAACTGAACGCTCAAGTACCATTGATGAAATCTATTAACCTCAACTCGTATGATGAAAAAGTGATTCTCAAAATGCTCCAAGGTATTCACCGTGAGATCGCTCCTCATACAACTTTCATATCTTATCGTTAGGGTGACAACATTATGATGAAGAAACAAAGCTTTTTTTCGATATCTTTAGTGGCTAAGTTCTGAGAGAATTAGCGGTATCCATGGCTGGGGAAGAGGTAATTCCCTTTGGCCTATTTAGCTTCTGGAGCCAACAAGGTTCACGATTCTATCTGTTCGTGTTTCAACCGACCCATCCATTCCCGGTGCTCCCCAAATTCGGTGACTTTCATGAAATCGGGAGTTCCCTAGCCGTTGCTGTTTGGGGCACTTACGGTTTCAGTGCCTCCAGTACAATTATCCGTTGAAGTCGGAAGGGAGAAAAGGATCATTTCTCGCTTCTTATCATTAATAGGTCATATCGATTGTTTAACACGAGGTCGGCCAGAAAATAGCACTTTATGCACTACTTGAAACCGAATTTCAATCCGAGAAAAAAACACAACAAAGTGTTACTTTTTGACGAAAAACAGGGGCTTAGCGGACGACTACTCCTAATCCCTGCGACAATTTAATACCGTTAGTAAATGAGAAATTGTGGCTATTGATGTTCCTGTAGTACTTCATGTAAGCCTTTCATCTCCACGATTACGCAAGTCCTATGGCAAGACTTGCTTACTGTTATTTACGATTTTGTTACGAAATTCGGGCCATTTTTCGTAAATCGTGAATCGTAAAATATTTGTGAAAAATGACAGTAAATCGTAAATCGTAATTACACACATCCCTGATTCACACGTGTTCTAAACTATATGTTCTGGATAATCGCATTTTCTATGTTTATCGGATTTCACTAGTGTTTTTTTTTTGAATTATCTGATGAGTGATTAACACCGCTATTTTTCTCGCAGGTTCGATGAGTGGACGATTTTAGAATTAAAAAAATGCTATGCGCGACGCTGATCACAATAATATAAACAGTTCCTTACAAAGAGTTCGAGTTGCCCGCTGCGACAGCTATCACAAGGAGTTGCATTTCCAACACGTTAGGCGCTAGGGGTCGATATCACCGCTACTACGACATGCCGCATCTCTGCAACTCCTTGTGCTAGCTGTCGCAACGCGCATCTCGGACTCTCCAAAAAATAACAGGGTCAAGAGGGGTTCGTCGGTACTTTTGTAGAGTAATATCTAAACCACTGTGATCAGCATTGCTTGGAGAGTATTCTGATGTGAAGTTCTCAATTCCGAGGTGAGACGATGTGTTTGAATACCAGGAGTTCACATGAAGTTTACATGAAAATTTTTAGAGTCAAGGCGAATACACACCCATTGGTGCTGAGCTTCTGATATTTGAAAAAATATGCAAAAAAGGAAAATTGACTTTAATATGTATGGTTATGAATGATTTCTAACCATAATGATGGCAACAGCATAAAAAAACAACAACATGAAACTAATTGACGCTATAAAGACTTCATTTCAATTCTCTAAGTGCATCGCCTCTCAGGTATCTGCCTGAATATGTATCATTATATGTATTAGTTATTATTACATTACTGAATACATATGTATTCTACTCTGTACTCTGTGTACCACTTTGTTGCTCTATTACTTCTGCTGCCAAATCAATAAACACGGCTATCCGTTGTTCCGAACAGGTTCCAGCCAGCGAAAGCTACTGTCAGAGAATGATCGTAACTTATCTGTTCTTCTCCCATTAGCGAAAGCTCTGCACAACACGGCACCATTGGCATCCTTATATCCTTTTCTTTTGACGTCCAGGTCGTCCTTCCAATTTTCTGGATGTCGCTCTGAACGACGCTTCCTAGATGTTAACAGCACGAAATTCCTTTGCAAAGAATCGAATTCTGCGAGTCGTAAATCTTTGATTTTCCAGTCTGGGGCGAGTTTTGGGGATTTTATTGCTAGTCGACATCTGCATACGATTTTTTCAAAAACCAAATTTCTAGCATGGTGCACTACACCAGACTGGGAGGTGGTTCCAGGGCGCCATGCATCGTTGAGGTTACCCATGGGGGTTAATGTACCCGGATCTACTCTTCACCTGTCACCCATCAACATATCCATCAACATATTTTTCCGTACGTGCCGCTGTCTAGACCCAGCTACTACCCATGGGTGTGGGAATACCCCTTTTTCCAGTGATGCACCTGTGCCAAGGTATCTTTTTTTGACGCCACCCATAGTTCCAAACCATTCCATATGTTCCACGATGTCTTTCTATAAAATATCCTGCGAACGTGAAATGTACTCAAGCGCAGTGTTTCACCTAGGAATCGAATCTAAGATTTTTGAACCATGAGAATCGTCGGGTTACGCAGATAACAATAGTATACATAATTCTTTAGAAAACTGCCAAAATACACTTTTTTGGTCCCCTTTTCTTGGGGAGAACTGGGGCGGTTCATCTTGCATCTGCCACAAGGAGCCATAAAGTGTCATCAATTGCCCATTGAGACATCTGTCACAAGACCGTGCAGCTAGTGGTTTGAATCTGTGCACTTTGCGCTTCTTCGAGGCAGACTGATTGATATTACCACTATAGACTAGTAGCAGTTGCACAGTTTGTAACAGATGTCTCAGTGGGCATCTCGAATTCTCCACAATGTAAGAGCTAAAAAACGGGGTTTTCGGCTCGTTCAAAGACAATCATCTATATTATTGTGATCAGCGTCTCATGGGGATTCTTTTCAATTGAAATTCCCAAAATCACTTCTAGAACGAGATATTGCCTTCAATGTCCTTGAATGCTTAGAGTACACAAAAACTTGGGCCATTTTTGTTCACTTTTATCTTTAAAGGCTCCATTCACTGGCCATAAATCGTAAATCGTAAATCTAAGCAGTGTAGATCGTAAATCTACGCACTGCTCAGGTTTACGGAGATGACTCACTTAGTTCTCAGGATACATTTTTCACTTTTTTTTTGTGAGAGGTGTTCCAGAAAATTCCCATGAGAGTGCGACTCTAAACCGTCTCAAGTTGCCAGTTGTGTAACTTTAACACCCTTCACAACTACTTCTAAAAACTTGTTCGACTACGCAAGTAGTACTACGCTGTTCCAGTCTAATTCTCACCATGAACCAACGTCGTTAATCGTTAATGCGCTAGTTAATGCCTCAGCATTAGCATCTCAGCAACATTCTGGAAAGCTCTTTATAACCACTCTTCACGGAATTGGCTTTGAGAACTCGCTCTGTCGATTTGCACGCATTTAATTGCCGCAAAATGCATGTTCTTCTAGGACATTTGGCTGTCGGATGGGTACTTTCGGCGTTTGGTCAGCCTATGGAGCTGGTGGACGATCGATTCGGATCGCTTTCCTAGTGTCTAGCGTAATTATTATTGTAAGTTTCCCAATACTTGCCTATAAAGCACCGTGTTTCCTTGATTTTTGTATTTTCTGGATTTCCTTGTATATCCATGTGTTTCAGGGTTACTCCATAGCATGCATAGCGTACGGTGCTTGGCTGGCTGCCTCACGAGGACAATACGCCGAACTGCTCTCGCCGTCACTTTACGTGGACGTAGCCCGGATACTCCTCGTTGTTTCCGCTCTTACCATCATTAATCAGCTGATCTGCGTCTATTCGGTGTTCAAGGAGCTTCGATTCTGGGTGTACGCTGTACGTTATCCCGATTTCTACCGTAGAAATTTTATTCCATGAGGAGATGTAGTTCGTTTTAAATGGAAAATTCACGTATAAAAACGGTCAATCGTCATTGCACTGCGGGAAATGAGGTCGCGCCGCACCACCCACGCGGCGCGACAGACCAGTTGGGCCCTGTGGTTCCCGGGCGTTGCCGGGCTTTGCCTTGTCCACAGTTTCCAAAGATAATTTCTCTGTGTTACTAAATTTTTTTAAAGATGTTCGAGTCAAACAGCTCCCTGCTGGTCCACCGCGCCGTGCAGGTGGTGCGGAGCGGACCCCTTTTGTGTGGTGCATATAACGATTGGCCGTCTAACCGTGGACTGCTTACGTAATTATTTTCCCTCCGAGAAGTACTACCACATAGAGCTAGCATCTGATTCCACTTGAAAATTTAACGTGCCACATCATGCTGCAGACATTCTCCGCGTGAAGCGCTGCACCCTTATCAGCGTCGTATGGTGTAGAGCGTCGCGACGGGGGATGCGGCGCGGTCGAGCGCTGCGGCAGGCCAATGGAAGGACAAGGCAGCGCCTTCCTTTCTCCTTAAGACGCTCTGCACCAGAGTTGGGCGAAATGTTTCCGGGAAACAGGAAATTACTCAGAACTAAGGGAGGACGAGAGAAGGTCTACCTTCCAAACCCTTTTACCCTTTTTTTTTCGAGGTCAATGTGGGAATTGTTATGGGAATTGTCCTTTATCTCTTTTTTGTCATTAATTACCTCCCATCATACAGAATTATTCAAAAAAAAAAATGTTCGGCTTCACCCACCTTCATCTATCAAATTTTTAATAAAATTTGCCAATCTACTGCGCGCAATGTGCGTTTGCCTACCTCATTCACCGTCTACAGATATTTTTTCAGTCTGCAGTTGCGTCTCTCATCATTTTTATTATGCTTTTCATTGGTGGAATAATGGGACTGGTATTCCGATCGCAGGTATGCAGCGCTTTTTCTCTATAGTTCCTCTTGAACTTCAATAACAAGTTATTGCCACATATTACAGCTCACAACACAAATACCTCTTCGATTGAAGATGTTGACCTCACTTAGAGAGTTATACGGGACTCCGGATATGGAGCAGGTCACCGATGCTTGGGATCAATTGCAGTCGAATGTACGCCTTTGCACTTTTCCGAAATCTCCACATCTCAGAAGAAATGAACTTCCTTTACTATATCGCAAAAGAACAATATCGCCAGACCAAATTTGTCCCATATTGTGGTAATCGTTAGGTAAAAATGTTGTTGCAGTTCAAATGCTGTGGAGTGGACGGCAATGACACCCTTGTCATCTGGCGAACGTCCAAATGGTACATGCATCAGAAGGCACCGAAACACTCGTTGCCAGCATCTTGGTATGTTCACATCATCAAAGCTCTCCAACAGTGCAGCACTGACAAGGGAGGTGCAAGAGGCCCGGCTCTCAGATCGGAATGAGACCTATCTGGCTCGAATCTCTGTTCAAGTAGGTACTAAATTATGTATTTCATTATTGCCCTCTGCTCCAAAAAAAAAAGAAATCCCATTTCATCAATCCCATTACATCACTATATGCGTTCCTGCACTAAGTCAGCGACGGGGTAGCCGAGTGGTGAAGATACTGGACTGTTAGGCAGAGAGTCGACGGTTTGAAACCCGTCATGAGCACCCCTTTTGCATCCTTTTTTTTTGTTGTTCCTAGGAGTCGAGGGCGGAAATGAAATACATGATGTAGCACCTACTCAAACAAAGATTCAAGCCAGATAGGCTCCATTCCGATCTGCGATCCTGGTCTCTTGCACATCCCTTGTGAGAAATACATTTTCTTGGTTAGTATATACATACATCACCACTGTACAAAATTCTCTTATTAAAGTCATGTACCTCATCTGAGGTCGGCGATACCAATGGAGCTTTTCCGCACTTTTTTTACTTACTTAGTTAGCTTCATCCTGTAGAACTTTGAAAAATCTGACCGAACTTCCGTTTAACCTACCGTTGAGTGAATATTTGTATGTACAGCGTGGAACCGCACGCATTGTTGAACAATTGCGCAGCAAACACAGTCTCAGGTCGATACAGGTTAAAGACCATGTTCTGCATCAGTGTTCCGCAGCTTCGTTTTCCTTGTATGAACACTGCTTTCACAATTGCTCAGGTGCAGAGATAGCGGGATTTTTTCTTGTAAGCGTAATCAGCTGTTGAAAATAACATGGAACGGCTTCACTTCACATTTTTTGGGAAACTTAATCCGAAGAGGAGCATTTTTAGATACAATATGTACATTGCAAAAGATACTTGTATAATATAGTTTCAAGACAGCTGTGTGAATTTCTCTTAACAGATTTGCGACAATGTGCTCAACCAGTTCACACGAATGGTGGGACGCGCGGGACCGCGTGCACAGCCGGTTGAGCACAAACGCGTGCTTAAGGGACCGCCCGTGTCCCACTCGGCACACCATGGCGAAAGCGTAAGGTCGCGAATGTGTTAAAGTATGACAAAGTTCTGCTACAGTGACAATGCAATTGAAATGCAGTAGAAAACAATCGTTATTGCACTGCAGACGAGAAAGGGTCGCGACGTACCCCGGTGACGCGACGCGGAAGGCCATTTCATATTGATTCTTGAGCGTCGCCGATAGAGCTGCTATTATTCTTGCCACCAGTAGTACTATTCAACCTCTATAGCAAGAGAATACGATAACGATGGCAATCGTATTGACGACGCTTAATAATCACGGCGCCCAGCTTGGTCTGCCGCGCCGCTACAGTGGTGCGTCGCGGAACTTCTTCATCTGCAGTGCAATAACAATTGGATTTTACTGTGCTTACATATTTTCGGTAATGCAGTAATGTTAGTGTTTCTGTTAGAAGTAAGAACTCAAGCAAACATAGTTTCAGCTGCGTCCCTGGCAAAGTGGAGGAGTGTCGTTCTGGGGACCTGACTAATCCCAACACAGAAACAACGTACACCAGCACATGCTACATGCCACTTAGAACAGATCTGCTCTACGTGGTACACGTAGCTGCATGGATGTCAATAGCTGCCAGTGTTCTCCAGGTCAGCTCTCCCGTTTCTTGTCGTCTTCGGTAGAGGATCATTAAGCTGCGTTTATACTTCATTGCGATGGTGATCATGCTCGCGATGTGACGTCGCAGATCCTTTTCGCGCGGTGTTTATACTTTCTTCTTTTGAAAATCATGTAATGGCCCGAAATCGCATCTAATCGCTAGGATGATGCGAAGCGAGGCGATTCATTGAAATCTTGGATTGTGGTCCGCCTCTGCTTCCGTTTTCTGCAGCTGTTCAAACCTACAAGTTAATTAACTTCACTACTCGTAGCATTGCGCATAGTAAAGCCGTCACGAGAATGTAGTCGCCTGGCGATGAAGTATAAACACACCGCTAGAGCCATTTAATGAATACGTTTGCTTGGAACAGACATCCTTATGCATTTTATAAAAGAATGTTCATGTTCTAATAGATATGTACGTATATTAGTTGTTACTCGCTGTATTTATGACTGGGGAAACAAATTACCCTTTCCAGCTCATTCCTGCCATCTTCAGCTGCTGGTATGCTAGGCTGATAAAGAAATGATGGCCTGCCAATAGTTTACATTACCTTCCAAGTGCAATGCTTTCGTGTACGAAACCTAGTATTAGAGAGTTCTTGCGCTTAACATCTCACTT
>KN731692.1:0-10203 GCA_000816745.1 Ancylostoma duodenale | reverse complement strand
CGTATCGATAGTGGGCGGATCGGCGACGGCGATCGCCAACTTCGGTGGCCGCCGTCGCCAACTTTGACGACCGCCGTCACCGGCGACTGTGATGCCGATGCGTATCGATTGTGGGCGGATCGGCGATGGCGACGCTAGGTGCTATACTCCTCAAGGAGTATAGCGCCAGTGTAAGGCGATGGGGTGAATACCTGATGTCGCTTGGTACCCTCCCACAGAGAAGCCTCACACGTGACATTATGCAAATTCCTCTCACATCATGCAAAAAATGGCCTTGGTTTTGCAACAACAGCGTCTTATGAAGCCGCCATCACTACCGTATCCGACCTCATGCTCGCCACAAATTGGGCGGAGAATCCCCTCGTAGCTAGGACTATGAAAGGCATTTTCCGCAAGAACCCTCCCAAAGCACGATATGCTACAACCTGGGACTAGACACGGTTCTAGAATACGTGCGTCAACTAGGAGATAACCAGGAGTTGCCAATGAGAACGCTTTCTCACAAATTAACCATCTTGGTGGCCCTGTGCTCTCTAAGAAGGGTGTCCGAGATAGCTGCCCTGAAATTGTCATCTCTTCAAAAGGAAAGGGAGCGCTGGATATTCCATTCAGAGTACCGCAACAAGACAAGGAGGAGTGGTCCCCCTCAAGAAGCTATTCATGAGAAGTTCCCCGATGATCCGATTCCCTGTCCACTAAGGACATTGAAAGACTACCTCGCTAGGACCGAGACACTGCGACAAGGATAAGGCGCATTATTGTTATCCTATGCGCCACCACACAGAGCCGTACGAAGTTCCACAATAGCACGGTGGATCAAATTGCTTTTGAGTGAGGGTGGGGTAGATACAAGCTTTCGAGCTTATTCCACTCGATCAGCGAGCACCTCGAGTTTCGCGCGTCGGAGCCTCACTATCCACTATAATGAGCGCAGCATGTTGGTCCTCGAACGGCTCTACCTTCCAGAGGTCCTAAAACACGAGCATTTCGGAAGCATCCCTCGAGAATTCAGTACCAAGGTGATTTAAACGAGCTAATTGATGTTTAGTAGCTGCGAAATATAATATTCTATTATACGAAACTTGTTGAAGTATAATATTTATTATGTTTTATAGCGTATAAATATCAATAACGCATCCCGAACCCTCCCTGCTGAATTCTTCCATGAAAATTGCCATTTCAGGCAGGAGCGGCACTCCAAAACAAGCAGAACAGAAGCCGGCCCCAGCACATCACGCTGGAGGCAGAGGTGAACTGAAAAGGTCAAAAGCAATTTCAAGACCACATCCAAGGACAAAACCAAAGGAAAAAAAAGTAACAGGACGTGTCTAGAGCCACTAGGAACTGCTACTAGACCACTGGCCTACATCCACTCGGAAAGGCCAGAAATTGTTTTCGTTCGTTGATTCGTTGACTCATAGAAAGAATTCTTTTAGTCGTGTCATCTAGTACCTTGAAACGACTCATTCAGATTCGCTTCACTCCAGCAACTGAGGTGTTGGATAGTTTAGGAGAGGGGTTGGCATTTCTTCACTGCTTGGCAGCCCACACGTACGCAACGGGGTCAGCCACGCAGCGAGAAGGATCACGGATCAATCCGTAGATCATTGGAAGGTCACTCCCCACCCCATCCGGAAACAAAAAAAACCTTTTTTTTTCTCTCCGTCACTTTAACAAGATCGTGAGGACTCCGCTGAGTATCGGAAGCAGAGCTAATTGATATTTATACGCTGCAAAACATAATAACTATTATACATACTTCAACAAGTTTCGTATAATAGAATATTGAACAAAAAGAAAGAATTCCTAAGCTTCGTTCCCGTCTTCCCACTAGACGAAATGGGTGTCGGCTCCTACGAACACTTACCACCCGCACGCGTAGCGTCAAGCCGTTCTGCATTTTTGAACTTGGGAACAAAAAACCAAAAATGGTTGGAAAGATGCCTTAACTCACTCCAGCACCTTATTAGTCACCTTACGTCAAAAATCACATGTTCTTCCTGGGGAAGAACCATGGAATCACGTGTACCGTTGCGATCACCAGCTCCTGGAGATTCTTTTAAGGTTGAAATATCAAAAACGATTTTGAGATGGGACGCTGCCTTTAATCCATTGACGATCGCGTGGCTCACCGGTGAGCCGCGCCATTCTTATCAACTGCTGGACGGAGCTTATTTCCGAACTAGTTTGTAGAATTTTCATATGAAATTAATACAACGCTTTCGAACAATGTCTCAAATCACTTCGGTTCAAGGAAGATTTCTTTATATGTTGTGATTGATACCATGAAACGGTTGAGATCTTGAAATCGAGGAAGGTTGTGTTGGATTCCTTAAGCAGTGGATGAGAATAATCTGTATAAGAGCCACATTTTATACATAGAAACACGTTCATTACATCTTGAGCTTCCCTATTGGTTGGGATAGAGCCATAGGAACGCGTATACTCTCACAATACTTCCTTGTAGCACCCAAAATACCTTTTACGACCTTAGAGAAAGTAAGAAGTGATTAGATTCTTCCCTTACTGGTCCGATGACATAAGTAACATTTCAACAAATAACAATAACAACATTTCAAATTCTTTCTGCAGAACTACTTGCTTCAATCCCAATTTTCTTATCGTAACAGCGTGGAACTATGCGAGCGCTGCGCTCAGGAAAGGGGCATTGGTCCCAGGCGCCAGACACGCGAAAACGCGCGCGGTCGTCAATGGGTTAATGCATCAATCCACTTTTCCAGCTAGTCCGTACAGAAGGTTCGATTAGTGACACTAGCCAAGTGATAAAAGGTGAAGGCACCAGCGGAGAGGAAGAAAATCTTGACACCAATAATTCCTTCCTCTCCGATGGTGCCGTCAGCCTCTATCACTTCGTTAGTGTCACCAATCAAACCTTCTGTCCAGACTAGCTGGAGATCACCGGGTCGGAGCCCGACCGGCATGGTAGGTATGGACCTCCTCTCAGCCGGAACTGCTTCAGATCGAGTTTGTGCAGTCGTTACTGCTGCAAACCGCGTGCACGTGGCAGAATTGCCCACAATGATTATCGAACACTTACCACCCGCGCGTGTCAGGCGCCGGTGAGACAGTGCATAGAAAGCGGCTGTTCCTGGTCTTTTCCTAGGAAGGACAGATCAGCTTTGACCTAATATGCCTATCAAGGTGCTAGAATGAGTTAGACCACCTTTTGAAGCATGTCCGAATGTTTCTTCCCATGTTCAGAAAAGACAAAACAGCCTGACGCGAGGAGTGTGGGCGGTAAGTGTCTGTAGACGCCTTTACCCCTCCCCCCTCCCAAATAAAAAACATTTCAAGGAACGATGTGATGCTCTTTATGTCCCTTGAGCGAACAGGTTAGACAACTCTGCCACGCGAGAGAAACAATTGGGAATATTGCTGGCACACGCTCATTATACCCGGAGATCAACGGTAGAGTCCTAGTGATCAGATTGATGGAAATTGTAAGCAATTTGGGGTTTCCCAATGGTAACTGGGCTGAATTTTCCACAGCAAATCTGCCAAACATTACTCATTTTTATAAAACTTTCATAGTTTGCTATTCTTATCTTGGAAAAAAAGATGACACCTTCTTAGGGCAAATATTTTGGTTCCTCGCCTAGCAGGAGACGTCGAGCAGTTCATTGGCAGAATAGTACAATGGCGAACGACGGGTTTATATTGTTGATTGTTAACACTCGTTAATCACAACATCATAATGAATATCTAGCCTTACGTGCGAAGAGTTCGGCTGATTTCTTCACATCTCCACCGAACAGCTTGGTCCAATCACCAACGAGGTCTTTTCCACAGCAGTTCCATCCTTCCCGCTCCTGATATTCTTGTGACGTTGATAGTGACGATGTGAGGAGAATCAGTCGATTGCTTTGGCGTACGGTCCACGCTTGCCAAATGCGTATTGGACCGAGTCCTTGCAGACTGGTTGTAGTAGGGTGTGGTGGAGTCGGAGGGTGGAGAGGACCGACTGCCCTCGGTCACACAGGGTGCAGAACTGGCGGGTTTATACACAGGTTGTTAATCATTCTAAAAAAAAGAGAAGACTAAATTAGTAAGATAATGTAGACCAACAAATTGTGACCTCATAGGGCGGCTCCATCCCCAACAAAATAAGCACCATCTTCTACGAACTACACCCAGTTTGTCTTTTCGGTTGAGCGATAGATTCTGTAGAATGGTCTCCTAGTGAAAATCTGATCTGAATTGATCCTGGCCGACATTCTCCTTGGACACCAGGTTGGGATTGGTATGGGGAGGTGGGGTGAAGTTGTTCATTCCGACGTTACTCCAGTCCGAGCTATGAGATGCTGTTTCTACCTTCCCCTTTCATGACTTGTAAGGAAACGCCGACAACATTTGCCTTTGAGTCTAGTTGCATGCAGCCTTGTCTTTTCTTTTGTTGATACAAGGTTGGGTAAGCGACTACACTGTATTTCTTCCAACATCCTTCTAGCTCTTTTGAATATTCCTTCTTTACCCGATCTTATAATGTGCGCTCTTGAGAACGCTTATAACTGCGGAATTCCACAATTTTCTTCGGAATTTCACAATTTTCTGAACAGTATACCTCGAGATATTGAGGTCGGAAGCAACCAGGGTGAGGCTAGTCGTGTTCTTGCGAGCGATGCTCCTCCTGATGGTGACAAGCAGCGTGGCGTGATCGAGGCCTCCCCGGTTTTTGGAGTTAAGCAATATCCTCTCTCCCTCTTCATACTGCCTAACGATCTTCTTGATCGTAGATGCAGGTATATCGAAGCGTCTGGTAATCTCGGTAGCTTGAAGTCCATGGTTACTAGGGGCAATTTTTGCAGTATAATATTGGCTGAGCTTCATAACTTCAGAAAGAGGTCCTGAATGACAAAGGAACTTATTTGCTATCTACGTAGCCACCACCTATCTTATCACATCTGCGGGTAGTTCACAGTTCTATTCTTGTTTTGACTCTAACTTCGGAAACTGACGTCCCATATTTAACAGCCACCCTGTAGAGGCTTAGTAATCTCAATAATCATGTAGAGGTTTCCACAGAACGTGATCACTGCAGCCCTCACAGAATCGTAGGCGTTGGCGCTGTGCATCATTTTTACCCACTCTTCCTCCCGCATATTTTATGTCGCCAGCATAATTAGGTTTTCTAATTATTGCATGTCAACAAAGGCAAATTTGCTCAATGCATAAATAGTTATGCACGTAAGTAATCAACAAGTAGTCATCAAGTGAATAACATTGGGATAGAGCGAGACACCGAGTAAACCTGGGAAATATGTAATGCAATTGTAATGATGGCTGCGATACTGTAATTTTGCATGATTGGCTCTACTACATACAGTCGTTCATTGTAGACCATTGTGGGATCCCAAAACTATGGTTTGATTAGGTATGGTAACCGTTCTCTAAACCGTTGTATGGATAAACACAAAAAATGCAGGCAAACATGAGTTAAGTAGATACAAGCATAAATTGTTGGAATGTGAATCACACATCTGACTGCGACAAACACAATAGATGTAGCTGTACTGCACATTTACAAGCATAATAAACTGCAGAAATTGTTTAGAAATATCATGTTACGAATTAAGCTGAAAACGTTATGGATTCATAAAATAGCTGAACGACCTCCACTGAGACAGCAACAAAACAGCACCCTTTGCCGGAGCATGAAAATTGATTTTTTCTTAGCTGAAGGAGAAAATTACATGAATCAAACAATGTTTAGGTGCTGATCCTGAATACCCATCATATTGATTTCATACCTTTTGTTCCTGAGATTTGCAAAATAAATGCGGCTACATGCGATAAAAAAATATTGAACCACACTGAGAAGTATGAACGGCAGCGCGATACGTCGAGTTCAGAGCCCAAGGCCACGTCCATCCTCTTGCTGCCACTCTTCCCTCTGTTGCTGCTGGAGTTCCCCTCTCGTCGTAGCAATTGGAGAAATATGGCAGCAACTGAAAGGACGATGGTAGAAAGAAGGCTGAGTCCCTTGAACCCGTCGTATTGTATCATTCGGGCTGCGCACGTGCCGCGCGATCATCGGAGAATCTGCAGGATGTTAAAAAGCTACATCAGAAATTGTAAATAAACAAAACCCCTTGGTAGATTCTGGCCCATGAGGGTGAACTTGTGTTAGAACGAGAATGCCTAAATCATCTATTATGAGTGTTGAATTCTTACTTTAGCAAACGATTAAGATTTGAAAAGCATTACGAGGAGTAAATGCCGCATTCGCTGAACCCTGAACTAGTTTTAAATTCTAAATTGGTGTTGTTATTGACTGTATTATTTATTTTGATTTGTTCACACAAAAGTTGAGGTTCCTGGATTGAAGCGTTTTTATTCGACTAGCTTTCGGCGTAATAACGCCTCTATCAGGCCTATTACATACAACAAATGCTACGTGAGAGAGTAGGACAGCCAACAGATACGCAACAAGAGCGTCTCACCAAACAACCGTTGAGGAGCAACTGAAGCAAATTCAGATAGAAGAATGAGCTCTTATGAGCTTAATGAGACCAGATCACAATGAGAACAGTCTCAATGCCTCAAGTTGTTCGTCTTTGCATTGGCGTTCTTGGCATCAAACTCTCGTGCGCGCTCTTGGGTGTGAACGAGAGTGCGACCTTTGAATAGACTGCTTGAAGGGTACGGACTTGGGTTCTCAAGAGCCTTGCGGTGCTCGTTGAGACGTTTATGTAGGGACCGCAACGTCTCGCTAACGTACTTCCGCTCGCGCATTCGGCAAGTGAGCAGATATACAGTTCCTCTCGGCTCGCAGATTTTTATGTCTACGCATTGTGCAATTTGGTGTTTCACATTTTCCCTATTCATGTCGTGATGGTGACAAAAGATCTTTGAAATTCGAGGGCGGTTCGAATGTCAGCCGAGTAGAAAGAGAGGATCTTCTGACAATTCAGTTCGTTTCCCTTGATGTCCGGTCATCCACAAAAGGGAACACCATTGGTATTCCATCCGGATGTGAAAATGGATGATGACGGGACAACAAACTTTGACGGTATCAACCCCAGTCCATATCGCCGCTTTTCTTTACTGTTGGTTTCTTCAACATTATTTCCTACTCAATTATTATTCAAGCACATTCAGCGGTGTGATAAACGAAAAGAAAAACAAGAAGGAACTACAGAAACATAAATTCTGCTATCAGTAGAGTACATTAGTACGACTACAGTCATGTCTCAGATCGTTCCCCCCTTTCGGAATGTAAAAGAAATGTTTTGAAGGAGATCCTGCTCTCAATACTGAGCGGACATTACGAAGTTCACTTTCTACGGGGGGAAATATACCTCATTTGAAGGGAGAAAAGCTGCTGCAAGAAAGGAGATCTGAGGTTCTGGGAGATCTCAAATGAGCGAATATGCATTCATCAAAATTTTCGTAATTTTTTTTGTTTCCATAGAGTCACTTCGTTCTGATAGAAGCGTGATGGATCACTGCCTTTTAGTAGCATGGAAATACAGCGGCGGTGTTGTGATCCGTAATGCTCGTCTATATGTGCAAGCTAGCAATCCCTTGTAGCTCATAGGTTTTAGATTGAAAAATACTAGGAGCAGTTGCTTCTCTCAGTTCAAATCTAGCCCAGCTCGGGCCTTTTCAACATCATTTCCTCTTTTTATTCTTTTACCCCAACTTCCATATAAATTTACATATCACCTTACTATTAATTAAGTAATAATGTGAAATGAAGGAACTAAAGTAATAGTTATGGACCAGGTTCGAAACACAACTTATTAGCTATGACGTAGTGTACGGATAAAATAAGGATGGAAACAACGTTGTTATATATTACGGATGTTTACTATTTTAGGTGTCCTCGACCTCGTTATATGTACTTGTAAGAACCCATGCACTCCCAAATGAAATCAATTAACGTTCAGTTTTCATGGAAAAGGCTTTGGTTGAAGACATATTAAATGTAAACGATTTGTGTTAAAAAACTAATTCAAGTGCAATTGCATCTATTCCTGCTAAAGTTGGAAAGCTATGCATTGTTGCTGCAAAAAATGACCTTCAAGTGCACTCTGAAAACCTTATAAAGAGGTCTACCAACGTCAAGTTGTTGGGCATTAACTATTGAAGGTATGTTTTATTATGTTCTTGTTTGAAATTTTTTATATTAGGTTGATGCAAAAGAAATGGCGCTTTTTCGCGTTGACTCTATTTTCTTTCGCAACTTTAATGAACGATAACTTCGGCACACCATAGAGGTAATTTAATTAGCAGCGACCATTGCTTATCGTATGAGTAGATCCTTGACGCCGTACGTGTATATCTCATGGAACAGCGAAACCAAGAACAACAAGAACCTCGTCTTCACATCGTCATGTTTGGCGAATATTTTCTTCCGTAGTAAGAGTTTCTGAGAATACGATGACTACTCAAACGTTTCTCATTTAAATTACCAAATTTCAAGTCAGCTCTCGCAAGCGAATTTTGGCCAAAATTCGGGTTGCAGAAAATGGGCTTCTGAGCGTCTCAGGCGTTTTTCCAGCAGACAATTCGCAACTATTTGGGGTCAGCGCAGCAGTAGGTGTTGCTGAAGGTGTGCTTTCTGGGAACCAAGTTGGAGAGGGCCAGCCAACAAGAATTCTATAAATAACAAGGAAAATGCTTCAAAAAGAGCTCATCCACATTTCTCCAACAGCGAAGCCGTTGCACAAGAGCTCACATATGGAGCAAGTACTGACATAATGACCCAATACAAGGAAGGTGTTTTGGACTGTATCGCCTATAGTAAGATAGAAAAATAAAGAAAATTTGAAAAATTGGGAACGAGTTCTCTGGACATTTTCAATTATGTCACGTCTGCTAACTGCAGCTAAAATCTCTCGTACCAACAGAGTAAAAGAGCATCCTTTGCTCTACAAGTGTATTACCATACCTAAACGTAATGGTTTGTCTAAGCGAAATTAAATGTTCCTGAAAAATGTGGCGCCATTCCTTCTGCACCAACCTAATATTTGCGTTCACATTATGACTGCAAGAATTATTGGACATCACGCAAATTTTCCCTTCGGCTTCAATACATATTATAATCAACAGAATGAGCCGACGACCACAAACAATGCAAAGGTAATGCCACGCCTTAAAGCTGAGCTGGGCTAGATGGCGTGGTTCTACTGCTGGTACACACCCTTAGGTCAATGTTAGTTACATCTCTAAGAGAGAATAAGCGTGCTTCCGTCTATTCATCTACTGATTGGTAATGACATCATCCTCTTGCTGATTTCACGCTCATAACCTGTGTAGCGGTAATTAGACGGAAGTAATACGCTAACCCCTAAGAATAGAGGACAACCGTCGGATATGAATGAGTGTTTCCAAAACAGCTCTGTTGTCCGGTGTGCTCTCTCGATCTCTATGGAGTCCTGCGGTATTTTAAGTCATCTTCCTATCTTCGTAAATAAATGCAGTAGATTTTGGGCAGTAGGATGTTTGGCATGCTTTTTGTGCTCTTGAACAGGCTCTGAAAACAAATGCGCTTTATGAAAACTGAGTAAGAAAAAACGCCTGTCCATCCAGTGATATTACCTCTCCTAAATTGAACTATAAGTCTGTTATTGTAACTCCTTAAATATAGACACAGATGAGACACATAAGATACACATGTAAGCCATAGCTAAAACTATAAAAAAACTCTCCTGTATATGAACTACCTATCTAGACCATACTTCTAACTCTAATAATTATAACTCCTACACTGAACCTTAGAAACCACACTATAATTCTACAAAACTATCAAACAAACATAATCATTGTAAGTACAACTATGAACTAGTACATAATGTTACTTCCTTGATTTCGAGCACACTGATTCGGTTGCATGCACGGTTCATGTCTGAGATTTTGAGAGTCTCAGGACATGTACAATAATCTCGTTAATACAAGGAAGGTTGCAGCGCGGAACAGATTAAAGACCAGAGTGTGTGAGGGTAGATGTTACCGTTCCTGGATGAGTTGTAGTATGGAACGATTTTGCTTGCCATCACCGTCGTTTCCAATTATGAAATTTTTATTGTGTCGTAACATTAGCATCCTCATCAGCATTTAGATTATGGCAGATGTCGCCTCTCAGTCACCCTAATTCTGGAAGATAGGAATCAAAAAACTAGTGATTACGGAGTATTATGGAATGATGTTGTAAATGAATAAATGAAAACGAATCTAGAA
>KN731690.1:0-11791 GCA_000816745.1 Ancylostoma duodenale | reverse complement strand
TCGAAATTTGAAGAAGTTTTTGAGAAACAAATTTTGCTCGACCGCTAAACAAAATTAAATGGTTTTGAAAGAAGTACGCACTAACTTAATATTTTCTTTCGAAATCTTGCTTCAAAGGCACCACCCTCTCCATACTCAGAAGATTTTATCTAGAAAAAATTTACCAACTATAGCGGAGTAAACATGCCAGTCTTTGAATTCTTTGCTTCACGAGTTTCCCGTGTTTCATGCACTGGACGCCAGGGTCTTGCTCATAAAATAAGCAATGGCACTAATTGTTAGTACTGGAATAAGAACGCCTGCCAGTGCTATAGTTGCCAGAGGATGTGGAAAAAGTAAAGCAGGGGAAAATCGACGAAAACTTTGGATCAACCTACATAATGTAAAAGATTTATGAGTAAAAAACAGAGGGTTAATGGCAAATTAGTGCAAAACCAATAACGTCTGACGAGATGTCACATTTCTGAAAATTTGCATGTCCATTCTCGGGCATCGCCACCCTATTGCTAGAGCGAACACTAACGTAAACATTACACATATCCTTGGCGCATCGTTTCAACAAGGTACTTGAGTTTCTGAAAAAGGGCTGAGATCTTTTCACACCTCTCCCTACGCATCCATTTTCGTCTTGTTCCTCTTTTTCACTTTTTTTCATTTCCGTCCATCCAGTCTATGAATTTTTATGTACTCGATGTGACGGATTTGTAGAAATTTAGCATCATGTGACCGTATTTCTATTCATTTTGATGAGTATTTATTCATCGACAATCCACAATTATTGCCTCTGTATCAAGTTGTGTCTGAAACATTGTCGGGCTGAGCGACGAAATGAAATCAGTTGGATTCATAATCTTACGTCAAAATCTCATCATCCCTTGTATATTATGGCACGTAGTTTTGTTCTGCAACACCTTTGCTTTCTTCGTCTTCCGTTCGACTTACTGAATACATTTTTCCTAGAATGGGTGAGGGAGACGGTGGTCATTGGCCAGCGGGCAAAGGCGAAGGAGTCAGCAAGCAATTCCAGCCGAAGAAGTACAAGGATGGTGGGCAGGAGTGGCGCAAGGAAAGGAAGAGGTTTGCACCTTTAAATGCTAACCAGTCCACTTCTTCTTGAACAATGATCCCCATTGATCCTTTCGGATATCACACAAAATTAGACGGGTTTTTTCCACACCACGGTGGGGTATGAAACCCCAAAGTCAGAGTTTGCTTCCCATAAAGGGAAGTGCTATTAGTTGGAAGTGCACTGCCCTTGTGAAGAGCCATACCATCTTCTCTTTCCTAGTCCCCATTGAAAAACAAGAAAAAAAAGCATTTTTGACGAAAAATTTGCCGGACGTGACAGTGGGAGTTAACCAGTGCGTGCGTGCATCAGACGTATGATTAGTGACGAAGAATAGGCCGAGACGCATTCCTGACGCTGCACAGACGCAGGCGAGATGCTCGTGTTTGCGGCGTCGCGGCTACTCACGGCACTCGTGCAGGGTTCTCGGTCATGCAGGACACACCGCATTCACCTGTGTTCCTGAGAAATCCGCGGCGAACGAATTTGTGCTTCCGACGGACGCGTGCATGCGTAAATTCTCCTAGACTCAAGATTTTGAAGGTACTTCATCCAGTTTCAGGAATAATTTTCTTCTCGATTTTAATTCCTCAAAGAGAAAGTATCTGCATAAATGTTACCACACAGCTTTCAATGTACAAAAGAGGGAGCTGTGGCTGGTAATCGCGTTTTGAACGACGTAACTGACTCGTCAGCGATGGATCTGAATGAATTTTACGTTTATTATCTAGTTGAGTTGGCTTCCTCCAGCATTTCAAATCCTATATCGAGATAAGAGAACTCTAGGATCTGTGTTTTATTGGATAAAAACTACCAGTGATGACTCAGTCCACTGCTCAGTGAAGAAACACAAGGCGGACTCGCACGACCTTGAGTGTCAGTTACAAAGTAGCGGTGGCTCCAGAAGCCCACGTATACCTGATCCACCTCCTCAGACGCCCAGCAAAATTTCCGTGGGTAACTCAGGGTAGCACCTTTATTCCACGTGATCATTTGGGTTCCATTTACATAAGAAATCATCATCGGGCTGTCATGGCCGTAACTGTATGTTTAAGGGTACAACGCAGCCTATCTACGGATACACACCATTCAAAACGAATTCTCTCAGCCGAGCAACAACTCCACTTGCTCCAAGTAAGACATTGTTTCCCTTGTGAGAAATTTCCTTCGTTGAAGCTTAACTACTTTTCTTTTTCAGTTTCTGAACAGAGTTCTCAAAGTGGAACACTACGCCATTCCGCCAAGTCGAATCCTTTCGTCTATCCCAACCAGCCACCAATACGCAATGGATTTCAACTACATGGTAAAAAGACATCTTTCATATCCGAAAATTCTTAGCGCCTGACTAGTTTAAACTTCCTAAGCATCCCTTCCAGAGTTCTATGTAATCTCATTCCAAAGCAAGCGAATATGCGCGATCGTTGTCAAAAACCAATTCACTCACTCCAAAACCAAGAA
This sequence comes from Ancylostoma duodenale, assembly GCA_000816745.1. Classification (NCBI taxonomy): domain Eukaryota; kingdom Metazoa; phylum Nematoda; class Chromadorea; order Rhabditida; family Ancylostomatidae; genus Ancylostoma; species Ancylostoma duodenale. The sequence goes on along the minus strand of KN731690.1, from coordinate 9,267 downwards.
CTTGTCACTACTTTTTGCTGTAAACTGAGTAGAACCTTCACGAGAGGCAGAACACTCAAGAGAGGGAGAGTTCAACTCCGTAAAAGAAGTGAAACTGTCGCGCTTGTACGGCATCTTCAGTGCAATCGACTATGTAGTTATCGCTCGATCCTCATTAATCGACGAGGGGTTCAGAAGTGTAGGAAAACAGATCTGTGAACAAGCATGTTGTCTATTTGATTACATGTTGTACTTCAACCTCCTAATTTTTAGCTACATTCTTTTGGTTTCACTTTTTCTCGAATTTAAAACAGGTTCCATTTTTTTGGGAAGAAGCTTATTCAGAAAGTAGGAGAAAAAACGAATCCGTCTCCTCGGTCCAATCACGATCGACGCTGTCTGCTGTGGTATTTGAAATGTTGGAACGTGAAACGTAAGGTTAAAAAAAAAAACAAAAAGGAAAAATCAAACGAACATTGGAAATTCGTTTTTTATAGAATTCCTTCGTGCTCCTTTTTTTGCTAAATCCTGCTGGGTAATACATAGTTGAGCAGATTTCTACTTTTAATCGGAGCGCATTGTAGTCTAAAGAGAATGAATTGTAGGAGGATGACACAATTGCTGTGATTATATAGGGGCAAAAAATCTTCATAGCGCCAACCCCTATGCGATTGACCCACTTTCGTAGGATTCCACTCACTTCTGTTGATTTTCCTTCTGATTTTTTTTTGTAAATTCTTACTGGCTACAACCGCCCTGAGTAGCTTGGCTTCAGAAACGAAGCACATGAGCAAGCTATTGCATTTTTGCTACTTCACAGTATATTCCTACAGAAGCCTTAGTTTTGTGAAAATTAGTTGAAAAACAGATTGGTCCAAAAGTGCGGTGACAGCATGGGATTACTTGATTCCTCTTTAGTTTGTTCTCTGTTTTTGCGAACGCTTTTACCGATCAGCTTATGTGTTTTCAACATTCAGGCATGACGTCTTCCACTATAAATATACAACGTGGGCCAATAATATGGGTACTGCCCGCGCGATGTGAATTTGCTCAAATCTGACAAGCTTCAGGGACCTTTCGAGATTTGTTAATTTTTTCCTATAGTCCAAATCTTCTACTTTCTGCTCATTTCATTTCAACCTTCACTTTTCAACCATTGTCCAATTATAGACCCGTCTTTCTGTCAGTATCACTTAGCACCACAACAACGTTTAGGCACACAAGCGTTGTACCCCTTCAAAACTGTACTAGAACGTTATCCACAGAGGGAGACAATGCGTCAAAGCACTAGTAACAGTAGGCATAGTTTCACCCGCGGAAGATACTATTCCTCAAAAATTTTTGCCAAAAGTGCGAAGAACTGAGTGTGGCCGATGCATGCTGATGAGCCGTTTCCATGAAATTTCTCATGAAATGAGCATTATCGAGACATAAATGGTGACAACTGTGAGGAACAATTAAAGATGGAATCCTTAAATGAGAACAAGTATCAGACGGTCGTGGAGCCTCCAAGAAAGTCCGTGAATGGTGCTAGCAAAATTTCTCCGAATCGTCAACTTCAGTCGGTGGCCTCCAAACTCCTTAGGCCTCCGCTCAACGAATTACTCTATACATATGGGTGATTCCAAGATCAAATGCATGCTAGGAACCGCATATTGGGGTTGGTGGGTTCGAGAGAGCTTTTCACAATAACTCGAGAATGATAGTGACCACTACTTGGGTGCCGCAGACAACACCTACCTGGTAAGTCTGGAGGCCCTATATCGACACTGATAGAGTAACATTCGAAATCAAGTGTGGATTGTTGTTGCTGTAAGAGTTCCTAAAATTCCCTCTGAGTGACCTCCCCGATATTATAGCTCCTTCGTTCAGGAAGTTAAATTTATCTGGTACCCATAATTTTGGCCCACCCTGTAGATGTGGGAACTAAAACTTATTTAGTGCTTAATGGTTACTCACAATGCAACATATGTAGGTTTTGTAACCTATTTCTACAGAAGTGTCTTTTTGCGCGAGACGTTCTTGAACTTTGACCGCTTTTTGAACTTTTGAACTTTGAACAATACTATCCTAGGCATTCGTTTACGAATCTTTGGAAGCGTCTACGGACACTTATGCGGTATTTACGGTTGATGCGCGTCAAATTTGACGCGACGATATACAATGCAGAACCGAGAAACGAAGAGAATTCTTGGCAGGAAGCAAATGTTCCTGGTTTTGCCGTCGCGACGGCACGCGAATAAACTGCGTTTTGATCCTCGCCGCATCGAGATATCGCGAAAACTTCGGGGAATTTCAAGCCGACGCATCAGATTTGACGCGCATCAACCATAAATAGCGCCTTGCCACCCGCACGCATCGCGTCAGGCCGTTATGCCTTTTTGAACTAGGGAAGAAACAACCAGAAGTGGTTGAAAAGATGCCTTGACTCACTCTAGCACCTTATTAGCCACCTTAGGTCAAATATGACCTATTTTTCTCGGGAAAGTACCGGGAACAGCAGCTCTTTGTACGCTGTTTTACCGGGACCTCACGCGCGCGGGTGGTAAGTGCCCGATAATCCATTGGAAGAGGCAGATAGTTGTGAAAAAAATTCTGCAGAAACGGCATGGGAAGTGCCGAAGAAGTGAAGGTTTTCGAGATTTCGCAGAGTTGCCGCTCTTCTTTGATCCCAGTACCCTGGCATAGGAAGATTGATGGGTTTCCAAGGTGAAAGCGTTCTTAGAAACTCACGTAGATGATTAATGTAGAAAGAAAACACTTGAAGTAACTTGGAATGAGTTCGGAGATGCTGCTTGGGTGTCACATGGTGCATAACCGCTAATCACTGCAAGTTCTGTGTCAAGCATTCACAAACATATCTTCAAGTCTACTTCGGCGTTTTTGTTTATCATCGTTTAGTAAGCTTAGAAGCTATGACTAATTTAGATTTCTAGGGAATTTGGCTTTTGTTACCCTGTTGTCTTTGTTAGCTTAATTTTGGCCAGTACTGCACTAGTGCACCAATGTGTGTATGTATGCAATTAGTATTTTAAATAAAAGTGAGCGTTATGTGCTCCTTTCGTTAAAATCTTTGTAATTTAGACAAACGTCATTCGAGCTTTTCATAGAGCCGAGGTAGAATTTATTGAAAATAGCCGAAACCGTCCTTGGAGGTACATTCGGGCGATTTAGTTTGCACAAACTCCATTCCTAAAACCATTTTAATACCTCTAAAGCTCAGATGACCTGACAGGAATCCAGTTGGACGGCTATTTAAAGAAAATTTCGCGTGGATTCATTCCATGAATTGAATCTCGCTAGCAAATTTTGCAGTTTTGGACGAGTCCTCAATACTTTTTTTGAGTAACGTAGATGACCAGGCCAACAAACAATCTACGGCCATGAGAGGCTATATTGAGAAAGGCGGCTTCTCTTGTTACGTTTTAGTAGCAAGATGTCCGACATAGTGAAAATTTCAACGCTAACCTGTCCCATTAGCTGGATCTTCGCTCTCTTAGGCAACATGCCGCCGCATCTATGAAGAGGCATGAAGAAGTCGATGATGGCCTAAAAGTCCCCTGCCACAACCCCACTAGCTTAGCTTATCTATTGATTCATTACGGAAATCACCTCTTGTACTGTTTCTTATCGTTGTTTTGCCAATGATCGTAATTCACAAACATGAATATGCAGATATGGTGTGGTCGCCACCCCTCTTTGTACCTCTTCCACTCTTTGAGTCTATGCCGAGGAGATCTCTTCTTAATGTCTGCAAAGCATCTCACGCATAATGATCAAAATCGACTTTTTATGCATACATTTATTTGATTTGTTAGCATTTATATGTCTTAGATAAGCAGCGATAAAAGAGGCCAAATGTACATATGCAAGAACATGGATGAGGAAGGAATTACTAGTTGGAATTACCAGTTAGACAGGAACATTTTGATGAAAATGTTTCCCATCTTTGTTCAGGAGCAGCTCCTTGGCGAAATTTTAGAATTCTCAACTTCGGCACTTTCTGACCCACTCAGGTGAGCTAATTGCAACGCTAAAGGGTGCTCCATTAGTTCTAGCACACCATTCGGAGAACCGCCAAAGTAACTGGATCCAAGATGATACCATGAATTCCATAGTATCAATCTTTTAGTGATTAGATTAGCGAGCGATAAAATTTTTTAGCGATTTTTCTACAGTTTTTTATACGTCTAAGCTAGACCATTTTAGACTTCTGAAAGTTATGACGTGAATGATTCGTTTGCTGAAGAGTGGAAAAATGTACAGCGTCCCTTGAACTCGCTTATTTTAGAGGTAAATCTGCCGCTTATTCCGTTGATGAGATATGAGCTTTACCTCTTGAAAAACTCTTTTTTACAAGAAATTGGCAAATACTCAACGCTTATGTACAAAGGGCAGTGAAATTCAACAAATAATGTGGTTAATAGTTCTGCACATTGCCTGGTCGGCTAAAACAGGTTTTCTCCAAATAAGAAGACATGATTCTTTTTTCGATTTTGATTTTGACATTGATTCTTGAGCCTTTTTTTTGTAGCAAGTCTAAACTTTACAATACGTATACAACACTCAGGAAGTGCAGAAGCTCATCACGTTTGCTACTGAGAAAGCAATGAAACCTTATCCCGTCCTGCGGAAGGCATCGACTGATGTAGAGGAAGAAAGTTCCCGCTGAATTTCAACAAATGATTATTTTGTAGGACCACTGGCATTTTTGAAAACAAATACTCCTCATAAGGTTGGACTCATTTGTGAATTTTTCTTCTTGTGACGCCCTACATATGTAGAACTAATCCTGAGGGTCATTTACATACGTCACATTCAATTTCATCTTTGGAAGAATTTCCACTGGTAATTTGTCTATTCCTTTCTTTGTCTTTCGAATTCTGCAGTGGAATTTCCGGACCTACATTGAAAACCCCGTCATCTTTATAGATATCAGATTCTGCAAATCAAGCGATCTCGGCACGAATGCCATCCACATTTACTGAGGATAAGAGGGAACCGGACTGTTAGGCAGCTGAACTTGTTTGGACAGTCTTGAATACTTGATTTGATACGTTTTCACGAAAACCTTGGAAGGGCAGACTGGGTGCAAGTTCGGCTATGGACACCAGCAGCACTGCTTTTACCCGGTCTCGAAGCTGCCTTTATACCTGTGTGAAAATACTTACATTCTGTTAATATGCGGTACTCAGTACCGGCTTCATTCACAAAAATTTCATGTTTCCACGATGTTCCTGAACATTTCAGAGTTAATTCATATAAAACTGTTTTGTATTTAAGTTTTGAAATAAATGACTAAGTATCACCATCTTATACTAACTTTCACTCTAGGATTTTCCGCATCATCGCTTCTATACCCCTCTTTTTTTGATTTTTTATGATATTTCGTTTATCGGAACTGAATAAAGTAAATCTAGCCATTTACTTTATATCGTACGTGGTTAGATTACCTGTAAAGAATATTCTACTTACAGAGACCTTAAAGGCACACATCTAGTGCAGGTAACAATCATTTGAAATTGCTTTTTCCAGATCCTCCTCAATCACACTCAACTCCTAAAGCGGCCCATCATTCACAGATCCGACCCGAAAGTGCTACACCAATGTCGAGAGAGCAGAAGCTGACCTGGGGTCGATGTAAGCGATGCAGGTTTGGTAGCGCACGCCAGTTATTCCATTCTCAATTTCAGTGCCACCCTCGGCCGGTTACCGCTCCGCCTCAGCCATGGCTCAACACATGCGCCCAGCTAGCCGGCAAAGTGATGCCGGAATTGCACAGTGTAAGCACAGTTTTCTCCACTGGCAATTAAAGGCAAGGTCCCGCAATGTTTTGATTTCTGGGTTTCCATTGAACTTGTCGCCCACAGCGACGGCCTGGATGAAAACAATAGAAAAGTTCCTGGGAAAAATCCCACAACTCACGATTTCCGTCGATTAATTTTGATACTGCGTTTGCACGTTTGCGGATTCCGTGTTTTCAAATATTGCTACACCGCTACACCGCGCGCAGCACATGCTGTCTGTTGCGGCGTTGTTGGAAGAAATTCATACTGGAGGGATTGCACATGGCTCGCTTGATAGGATGGGCGATGGTTTCAGAAAGTATTCATTGAGCAGTATGCATCCGCGCGGATCGCCTCTCGCTGTTCATTACGCACGTGCGCAGCGTTTGTGAGTTAGAGCATGTTTTCCTGCGGTTCCCGTGATCCTCAAACATTGCTTGCTTCACATTACTCGCCTTTCTTTGCCTTTTTTTTTGCGCAGCAGGCAATGTGTGCTATCCACATATTCACTACCTCCATTCTGGTTCAAATAAATCTGTACGAACTGGCTGAACTTCAGCTTCGAGGTCACCCCTTACTATTTCTTGTGGAGAATCATTCCCGCCCATTTTTCTAGAGAACTAAGTACAGGACTACTTACGATACGTCAAAAACGAAGACTGTAGTTGCCGTCGCTCACCTCGCATCGGCTAATGTCGACTTTGCTGAACTCTGCTTTTTCATGCTTGTTACTGAAAGTTTCCTCTTCATTTAGCAAAACTGATCACTTTTAATTTTGAGCTCCAGTTCATGCTTTTCGGCTCCTAATGGTGCGATGCACTCAACGCAGTGGTCACTGGAATCGAATGGTTACCACAGCAATTTTCACTAAAGCAAGGCTAAAGACATTATTGCAACACGACGATGAGCCGCATGACTTCGCGAGGCGAGAGCCGATTTTCGAAATATAGGCAGCGTTGGAGATTTAGGGTCTTTCTCTATTGTTTTTAGAAAGAAGAAAAGGAATATTGCACAATTTCTGCCTTCTTCCTGGTTCGCAATACTTTTGAGTGCGGTAAGGGTAGAAGTGTTATGCAAAAATTTTGCGGAAGAACGGGTTCGAACAGTGCAAGCAGGTGTGACCAGCAGAAGATCACAATTTTAGTGGGAGGTGTCCCACCACTGTTACGAGATCCAACATTTGGAAAGAATATGTCACGATTCCGTGCGTTCAGAGCGTGGTTAATCTCCATCGGTAATCAACTAATAGGGAGCATCGTTTTCAAGAATTTGCCATTACATAGGGGAATCAAAAAGTTTCCGAGCTAGACTACTTCCAGAATGTATATAGTGGCTAAGTTTTGTTATAGTCAAATCGAGCTCCCTCTAAGACTAATGTCCTTTTCATACTTAGATTTCAAATGTTTACACCATTCAAAGGGCTCTTTTTACCACAAGAGTCTGATTTCAACGGCCGACTTCAATTCGTTTTTGTCCCTTAATTTAATTGCTCAAAAATGCTGCCTCAAATTTCCAACCGAAAATATTATAGTTGCTGGGTACGAGGCCCGAACCATAGGATGTGTGATTCAGTTATTCGAATCTGCGTTCTCATGTGGCAGCAACCGCAAATCTTGATCTGTGGACGGGTGCGCTGTCCAAAAGCAAGCGAATCCCACCATGATTATACTGGAAAAAAGCTAATATAATTTCTGAATAATTCAACTTAATTGCATGAAAATTAGCTCATTGTCTTGAAAGACTTTATTCTACATGATCACTTCCCAAGTTTTGGGGAAAAGGAATGGAGCAGGTCAAGTTCGGAAACTTTTCAGTACCCCACTAGTACGTGTGAACAAGAATAAGTGTCTACAACACGAATAGAAGGCGATGAAGAGGCGGAAATAGATCTATTAGAAATTTCTGACCAGGCGTAGATCCGCAGACCATCACTCTCTTGTCGCACTTTTTACAAAACTTGTGCTAGTGAGTCTCTTGGTATCTTGTTCCTTCAGCGCCGAAACCTGCACCTATTTACATGAAATGAAAATTTTTATGGGGCAACCTCTTCCAGGACACTGGAGATATTTAGAGCGTGATTGCTTCATCTCTGAGGAGCGGGCGACTATAGTCTTGTAGGATGAACCGTGCCGGGTTCCGCCGTGTTCAACCTCTCTCCTTATCATTGTCCGTAGTAACCTCATCAGAGAAAGAGATAGCTAGAGGAAAGTACATGTTAGGCAGGATACGCAGAAAAGAGAACAATTTTGGTTAGAAATAGTGCTGCCAAGATCGACTCGTATATCCCTACAGGATCACACTTCTGATTTTTCGTGTTAGGACTCTGAGACTGTCCCCACGTAATCCTCGTTTATGACCATGTCTGGGGAACGGAACTGTTCGGTGGGACTCCAGAGTGTTGTCGGCAGAACAAGCAAATTTTTCGACATAAAGACACTGTCGGCGCTTGACGAAGCGAGTTCCTCATTATATGCGCGACATCCCGTTCGCCCGAAGAGGTCTCAGCCACTTTCGAAGTGTTGCCTTTCTGGTGCGCATCCGCGAAACCAGATTTTTTCCGAGCTGTTGCGTTGAATTGTTGCGTTCGTTCGAGACACCATTTGAATTGTCAACGAAATGCTTGAACTTAGTGAACAATTTCGACTACTGCGAGTTTTTGTCTGACACTCATTTCTTCTAATATTGCTTAGTTTTGCTTATCTATGTACAGTTTTTTCTACTGTTTCAAAAAGTGGTAAAAGAAGGGTGTACATATAGTTTGCGGCAATTGAGATTGACTTCGTTCCTTTTTTCTCCTTCTCTTCCTTACCATCATTCTCATTTCATTCTTTTCAAAGGGACGTTTTTCTTGTTGGTCTAAAAAAGGTGAACCTATGAGAAGATTAACATCAACCATGCGCCCTGAGTGGTAGTGTGAAAAAGATATGAAAAAATGGAAATAGAGGGGGATTGCGATAGTGGACACCTTGAGAGCAAAACAACGTCAGCGGTCGTCTTCATCCGATCTTTCTCCTAATCTTACTCTTAACGATTGCACATCTATGAAGCAAATTGTTGCGCGCAGCGAAACGTCCAAGTCATATCTAATTATTCAGTAACTTTCTCCTTGTGGTCATAGCAATTCATTTATATGCATAGATTTTCTCAGATACTGTGTATTTTCTGGTTTTCCCAAGACTCAACCTAATGTGTGCAAATTTAAATGGTCGCTTTTTTTCTGTAGAGAGCGCAGCGGTGCTTTTGACAGGTCGCACACTCTATATCTTCCTAGTCGCGAGGATTTTTAGCTGCATGGCATGTCAACGCGTTCGCGACAGTGTGCTCTACCGGTTGACACGCATGGTGCCACGCGTGGGACCGCGTGCTCAACCGGGTGAGCACGCTCTTTTCAGAGTTATATTTCTGTGAAGCAGTCATAATTAGCAAACTTCTATGTAGTAGTGGTATACTAACAAATATTCAAGCGTTCTATTATACATACGCATTGGACAGAGCAGATCTT
>KN731684.1:0-11670 GCA_000816745.1 Ancylostoma duodenale | reverse complement strand
ATTTTTGTCCCCTTGCTGACGGAGATTCAACTTTTTTCTCCAACATTCCTCCCTTTTCTGCGACCAGCGATGCCTCATGCATCTCAGAGTTCTTCTCTCTCTATCATTCCTGATGAAGCACAGCGTAATCTTTCCATGTTTTACTTATTCAACTTCCATATTCTTCAGGATCTTTCTGAGAAGTGCACTCATAAGTGCATCTCATCTCCGGGCAGTTCCCTTTCCAATTCCGACAAGCAGTGTCTTCAACGATGTATGGATCGTTTCATGGATTCTTGGAACCTGGTATCTCAGACTCTTCAAAAACGTCTCCAAGAAGAACTGACGTCGGCTGGTGCGTTCAATCATGGATCGTCTTTCTCTTAAATCTGATATCTCTCATACTGTTTATGTTTTTTGTTTGTTCGTACTTAGAACTTGTTATGTTTTGACGCAGATAAATATTAGGTCTACAGTCTATTCCAGGTAGGCAAAGATGCTCGTATTTAATTATCCAGGCTAACGATTAACTATTGCTAGCTACATCATAAATGCTTGGTCGTTGTATACAAACAGTTTGGAGAAGTTGTAGTCAATGGGGGACCGTATTCGACGCATCTCGCTCATTTTTGTACTGGGCCAAGGCTTTAACACATAACGGACAACACGACCCACCCGTGGGTCGTATCTGTTTTGAACCTTTTTCTTAGGTGGAACTTCCGTAAATTCTGGCCCTAGGGGTTATTCTACCCGCCGAACACAAAAATGGTATCCATTTTTCACCATCAGTGAGATATTGTACGGTTACTGTTGGCATACTGAGGTACCGTTCATGTATTTTTTTGCAGTATCTGCTGCAACTTTGAACTCTGGGTTACTTGACGTGCTGAACACGAATATGCCACACATCTTGCACCATAGAGCAGTATTGTAAGGCTGCTATGACGTTACTGTATGGTTACTGTAGGCATACTGTAGATGCAGTTTGTTCACCAATTCAGTGAAACTGGCAAGTGGGGGTATTTGGCATGCTGAGCATGAATTTAATATCCATATTTCATGATATTCAGATGCCATGTTTGAGATCAGAGTGTAAAATAGCCTCAGTTCGGGTGAATTTCGATGCAAAACCTTTCCTACAATTCATATAGTGTGATTACAGTAACACCACAGTAATGCGATACGGTAGAAAATGGATATCATATTCTAAATCAGCATGTAAAATAACCCTCTTGTGCAAATTTTGGTTGAATTCTGATCGCCTTTCCGCATTTTCTACAGTGTACATACAGTCACGCTACAAAAGTGTTCTACCAAGTATAATAAATGGCATATTTGTGATCAGCATGTCAAATATGCCCTAATTCCCACAACTCTAGTGTGAAACAAGCTAAAACTCGCTTTGGTCCAAAGTGGCCCTGAGCGGAAAATCTGCGTTGTTGCGAATGTGTTAACTGGGCATCAGTCGGATAGAGGAAACCTGTAGGACTCCACTTTTATAGACTGTCCTTGTTTTGGTGAAATCCGCTTCAAGCCAGTTTTGAGACCAGAGTACCACACATTACACTGGCGCTATACTCCTCGAGGAGTATAGCACCTAGCGTCGCCGTCGCCGGCGGCCGCCAATCGCCGATGTTGGCGACGGCGGCCGCCGTCGCCGATCCGTCCACAATCGATACGCATCGGCATCACAGTCGCCGGCTAGGTGCTACACTCCTCGAGGAGTATAGCGCCAGTGTCAGACAAGATTCACCTTGCTGGCATCGAGTGGATATATAACTTTACCCTATAATTTTTCGATAGATTCTGTTCATTTAAATGATGGCTATCCCAAGCACGATTCGAGTGCGACGAGTCAAATATTTGGTAAGCAACCACATGCCACTGAAGAACTTGTACTAGCTAAAGTGTGAGTACAAAACTGAGAACGATCATGTATTTTATCACAGCCACTTTACGTTTATCTTACAATGTCCGAAATGAAGCTACTGCCGAACAGTAGTATTATCCACTCATATTATACGATAGTTCAAGTGTTGTACACGTACTATGCAGTAAACACATAACCAGTGAATAAGGTGCAAAGTTGTGCACACTGTAAGCATTAATGGAGGGATGGGTAAATATGTACAACGTTACAAAAACGAAAAGTTAAATATGATTACTGGTACTATTTGAAGCCAAAGCTAAACAGTTCAAAGCAGATTGGCAAGATTTGAAAGAAACACAATTTCAACCTCCATTTTCAATATGATTTTGCAAATCCTACGCTAACAATTTTTATCGCGGAATGCACGACAACGAAGTAAATGCATTTCACCCCAACTCTGAGGAAGAAGTTGTGATTTCGAGAGCATTGAGGAAGTTGTGGAAACAAAGAAAGTTTGATAATAGAAAGAAATACAACAACAATAACCGTAGTGAAATTCGGATAGAATCAAGGTGTAAAGCTACCAGTACACTTCGATACTATGTTTGTCGGAATGTATCTGATTCTTCCGTAGAATTTTCATCACTTAGAGGTCCTGCTTCTTCACCCTGGAATAAAAAAAAACGTGAAGATGGAAGAGAACCCTACACATTCAATTAGTGTTGGTTCCTTGGATACTCGCAACTAATTGGTCCAAATTACACATACATATCCAAACCGTGATCACATTGCTAATGATGATCAAGAGTGATCGTCCTGCTTACGAGGATGTCGCGAGTTAATTCATGTCCTAATACATTCAAATGAACTTTATTTGAAAACAAAAAAAAACTCAAAAGAAGTAGGGTTCACTACCGTGAACAATTAGGTTCTGGATACACAAAATTCTTCACCCATTTCAAATAATAGATATTTGGAATAACTCTACTTCCACTGAACTCTTTCGTTGTTTTGAGCGACTCGAAAACCTGTTTATTCGAACGAAACTCGACTTGATCTGACTCGGTCCAGTCAAATGTCTACTATGGACCAATCTAATGAGCTGGGAAATACAGTGGCTAAAATATGAAATACTCACAGTGTTAGGCTTCAAACTAGCAGTTGACTCAGCTGAATCATTTGTTCCGTGCCACATTAGGCGAAAATGTCCTTTTATGTAGGCCATCACGAATATAGGAAGTAGTGTACATGGTACGAGGTATATCAAAGCAGGCTGAGCCATGTTCATGAGTGAGAGTGCAATGAATGTTGCGATCAATCCAATGCCATATCCTGAAAGATTTTCATCAATAATGTTATGTACAGTGCCGGGTCAATCACTTTTGCATGTGATCGTTAGCTTTTTTCACTTATCTACTCTGTTTTCAGCATAGGTTGAGAACTTCGCCCAAGATTTTATTGATGAGCTTTCGACGTTTAGCGCCTTCTTCAGATCTTAACAAAAGCGTACAATTTAGGCATTACAATATGGCAATGGGGTGGCTATTTTCTACCCACTGAACTCGCCGGCAAAGCGGGAGTAATGAATTCGCCCCGGGACCGCAGTGGGTATTTAAAGGTCCTGATACTTTGATTGATCCTTCGTCGAATTATCACTGCTCCTCTGGCTTTCCCACAATCGATCAAGCAATAAGTCTCAAAGCCTCCACAAGCTCCTCCTTGGTATTGATCTCCGGTTTCGACCGCCTTATTTATTTCGCCTCTAAGATCTTCCTCTCTAGAGGTTTTTCGAGGTACTTTAACTTCAAAATTGGAACAGACTCTCTCGCGTGCATCGCCGTGCGATGCTTGGAGAAACCATACTGGGTCGTGGTTGCATGAGTGCTCGTCGATGCTCATCTAATCTTTTCTTCAGTGGCCTCTGCGATTCTCCCACGTATCGCTGGCCACATTCAGTGCATGTGATGAGTAAACGGTATCGCTTCTGTGACAGATTTTTTGATCACGCCAGTACCGACGCTTAGTTTAAAAAAACCGGACTGCCACGTTTGAGCATTTCGGAATAGATGCAGAGGCAAATATAACGGTGGAAATTTTGTAACTCTGGAACGGGCAACTCACCGAAAGAAGCTAAAATACCGTACATAATACGAGGACGCTCACTAAAGCCGTTCATCGTGAAACAGTGAGTGACTAGGTATCCTGAAACACGTCTTTCTTTGGCAATTGCTAATTAATCGCCATACGTGATATCAAAAAGGAACTAGTCCACAGACTGCCTTACCTGGTATAATAATATCTCCCATTCCCAAAATGGTCATTTGAAGGGTCTTCTCAATTGTCAAATCAACACATGATATCATTGGATCGAATCGTGGCACTTGCATCAGCATAGGGAACTAAGAGGAAAGGGAAGTACCTCGGTGTCAAGAATCATCGATAGATATTACCTTCTCGGGTAGCGCTGCATCGATTGGAGGCATCGGATATCCATCGTTCCCATCAGATGAACAACCGATACCTGTGGCCACTTCCAGCATTACGGAACAGCCATTACTTGTCAGATATGGTGTTAGAAAGACCATCACTGCATCATAAATAAACATGCAGATCATCAGAACTGTGATCCACTGAAAATCACTCACATTAGGAAGAACAAATGAAAAAGTGAACAAAGCATTAAATGTGTAGAAAAACATACCATCACATTTGGTAACCGCAGAGACTTCAATATATGAAGGCAAAGCGTAACATTGATGAAGTCCAGAAGAATAAATGCATATGGTGTTCGTCGAAATACAAACCATATCACGCAAAGTGTTAGCGATAACACGAATACAATCAGCTGTAGAATATTTGGTCTTCCCTTTGGGAGCCAACCTAAAATGCATAGTTCAGCCAACATAGTTGAGAATTGTACATCTGAGACTTACGGTGCTGAAGACCTGTGCACAGGCGTTTAGAACACCACTCACACATGCTGCAATTGGACAAAACGGCCATAACGCATCCATACACGCTAATTGAGCCGAATACGACTAGCAATCCATTAAAGAACGCTACTAAAAAACATTACTACTAATAATAAAGTTACCAATAACCAAGCAAGACCGTAAATAGATAGAGCCACAGGCTTACCGAGAATAGGGCGGAAGAAAAAGCCAATCATAAGGATACCGACGAGTATTACCATTAGGAAAGCAATAGCCAGAAAATTTGAATAAAATGCTACGCATTTCTTTCGACCTTCCGTACTTGAATCACTTGAGGAAGACTGAGAGGAACACGACTGTGGGCTCGCCACAGGCAATTTGTCTTTCCCAGCTCTGCAATTGTAGAATCGTCGCGTCAACGTCGTAATCTTCGTTGTGTTAAGCGTTGTGGCGTCTTGTAACATGAAAGCTTATAAAAGTGCACAATGCATATTTATGTGTTCCACCAAGGTGGCTACTCCTCTTTAACAAACAAGTCATTCTTCGGTCGTCTCCGTGGATATTTTTTGTATAAAATTACAAGAAGACGAACGTATTAGAAACACACAACTTGTTGAATTACGCAAAAGTCGTTGCTATGTAGAGAGTGTCCAATATATTCAGATTTGTGGCGTGCGTAGGGATGGTTAACAAATTGGCGCCTAAACACTGAAGATCGAAACCATACCTGTGTCGAACAAAAGCCCAAGCTCCTCCTCCTGTTACGCATCCTACCGCAAGAAGCCACATTACTATCATCGACAAATCAATAGGATACGGATGCGGTCTGTGAAATCTAAGTTCTAGTGAAGAGACGTCTGAGCCTTTGACCAAACCCTGTAACAGATTACTTGTTTTAGTTAAAAAAATACAGCAGTAGCAACCCCTTTAGAGAAACTGCGATTGCAAATGCAACTAATACAGCTACTAACCAAAATTTCATTTTGAAAGACATGGGCGTACAGAAAGAACGTTCCGATGGCATCCGAAGCATTGACGTACGGATCATAGAAGTCGGAGAACTGAAATTATTATATGAGAGGATTAACAGCGATACAAACTGTAAATAGACAAGAACTGAAGATGCTTACCAGATAGTCGTGCCACCTTGTTATGAACTGCTTTCCTTTTTCAACTAAGAGAATGGCATTCTCCGCGCCGTAGCGTTTTAGTTGATTTAACTGAAACAAATATGATTAGGAGGAAGGGAAATTGCTCGCATCACCACTACGTTCTCCGTGAGCATGCCTGATTTAGAAAATAAGACATGAGGACGTTGAACATTTATTCATATTTGAAAGTTACCCGTCATTTCACCGAGAAGTGGTAAAGGTTCATGTCTGGGTGATCACCAATAGTTATTGTTACGTAGGCCACCGCAGACGCATTACAATCACGGTGAACGGCTGCGCGAGGATTCAAGTGATCAGCCGTAGAAGAGATTCCTCTGCCTCTTCTGCCTATCCAACATGTCCTGGTGCATGCAATCAGGACATGTTGGACATCTGCGCGCGAGCGCCAAAAATTTGTTTGTTCTACTCTTGGAAGAGGAAAAGAACTTATGTAACAATTCAACACTCCAACATTGCCCGCATGTCTATGGCGTCATTTATGGTTGATGCGCGTCAAATTTGACGCGGCCATATACAATACAGAACCGAGAGGCGAAGAGAATTCTTGGCAGGAAGCAAATGTTCCTGGTTTTGCCGTCACGATCGTCGCGCGAACAGAAATGCGTTTTGATCTTCGCCGCATCGAGACATCACGAAAACTTCGTGAAATTTCAGGCCGACGCGTCAAATTTGACGCGCATCAACCATAAATAACGCCCATCAGGTGTTAAAATTAGTAAGTGGTGAAGGTCGTGGTCGCCATGTATAGCATCGCTAAAATTAAGAAATTGACTCTTTGACAGGTTTTCTTAGTCATGCTGCTATGAACAATTGTACCCAAACCCCGAGAAGGGCTTGAGTTATTTCAAGTAGAACTTCAAAGTCAAAGTTTAAGAAGTGACATGAAGTTACCTGGTACTGAGTTGCGTTTTTGAAAGCAGAGCTCCCTTCAGTGAATCGTCGTGTGCACTTGGTGCCATCGTCTTCAATCCGATAAAGGAGCGGTACCGCAGTTCCATTGTATCGCAACAATTTCTCGGAGCCAGAGGGCTCTGGACATAACCTAGTTTCGTTGAAACGATGCCGCCAAAATGAAAGACCGACGGGGCTCTGGAAAAGAAAAAAAGAGGAAATCAGTAACATTAAATGTTGCTATAGCATTGCACTTCATTCAAAATTGCTTGCGTAATCGGTTCTGTGTAGCCATCAACGGTAAATAATTGCTTTATAGTGCATTCAATTTCAAATGAAAATCAGGCACTCTTGAATACACACTACGCGGCCTACAGTACGAATTGCAAGGCCAAGCTCATTTCCAATCCATTGCTTTCATTCTCCCAAACTGACTAGCTACCAAGTCAGAAACCCCAATGGGACAGTAAGCTTGCATGACCTGGTTCTGAAAGGTTAATTGAACGTGTCTGCGGGTCAGCCAGAGTTTCAAGCATGAATTTTCCGGAAATTGTTCCTTAAAGTCACGAATTGTCCAACAAACGAGCGAAATGTTAAATTCAGGAGTGAAAATGGAATAGAAAGCGGATACAGCGTGAGTACCCTTGTCGTTCTCGTACGTTCATGAATACGAGCATTGAGATTGAACAACGGCAAGCCCTCTCTATTTCAAGAAGCCATATTCATAGAGCTAGTCAATTCATTCACGATGATCAGTACTACATCGACTTTATTACACACTAGTACATTTGAAAATGTGGCGTGGTAAACGGATGCCCATACATGGCAATGAATAAAAATATCGATTGGAAATTCCCAGTATTTCGCAGTTAAGAGGCACTAAACTTCTGCATACTCAGTTCGGGAATTGGAGCCCTTCACAAAGTGGGTCAGTTGCACCATTCAAGTACAGTCCAATAGGATAGATCTACCCGACTTCTTTAAAGGCAGCATCCACGGAAATGTTGCTCTCAGAGATGTTACTGAATTCCTAGGTTTAGCACTATAATGAACACGCACGCAGTGATCAATTCTGACAATTTCTAAGGAAAAGGCGGCTTTTGTTGCCACCACTTTAGCCCGTTTGCAAAAGATGGCCGAGTCGCCTGGGCGGGAGATTGTAAACGAAAACACGCACTCATTTCATGCTACAACTCATCCCGTTGAAATGTTGAAATACGTGTAGGCTCTCATTTCTTGCGAGCGCTAATACCTACCTACGACAGTGCAACTTTCATAGAATTTTTGACACCATTGCTAAGTGTTCAAAACGATCAAAATCTCGGGAACGAAAATTTCCAAGGAGGGTGCTGCCTTTAATGCACACCCTCCTTGGAATCGCTACCTCTAACAAGTCTATAACTGATCTTCATGTCAGAGATAGCCGGAGATAATGGTCGACCGTGACGCTGCCATGACGCTGGTGAAGATGATAATATGGATGGAGGGGAAGCGATGCGGAAATCAGCCTAGTTCATCCTAACACACCATGCAAACGTTCAGTTCACCTCAAGGCACCTGGCAAGGTCCTACGTTGCTCTAATGAGGAGAAATTAGTAAGATAGCGAAACTTGTGCAGTAAACGTCAGTTTTGTTAGTGTGCCCACCGAGGCAGAGTTCCGGTGCACTTCTGTATTCGAGATTTTTAGAGGTTTGAGATGGTGTTTCTCACCATCTCAAAACGTTTTCCACTGCGATATACAAGCGAAAACACTATACCCAGTTTTTTGGCTATAATTTTGAAGACAGTCGGAGTAGGGTCCGCGTTAAATAGGGAACTTCAAGTGAAGCACCTTCCCGTTCTTCGCACACATTCAGGAATTTCGACCAATCGGCAGCACAGGAGCGTAAGTAACAGAAGAAGAACAGTATAGAATTGACGTTCTGACCTAATTCACCACAGTAAAGGCGTTTTCATTTGTAATTCTGCAGAGAATAATGTGTACCTTAGTGGTCTTCTGAGGATTTCAACTGTGTGAAGCCAAGAAAATAGAAGTGGAATCTCCATCCAAAGACTACAGCAGCCGATAGTAGTGAGTGTTGAGCGATGGGATCATGCAACCGTCTCCTATTTCAAATGCACCCACACCTTGACTAGGGTGGTGTTCCTATATACTAACAGAAGTGGCAGAGAATTGAGCGCAAAACCCAGATCCTACCAGTTGACAATTCTTGCTTTTGCGCACAATTTCGATGTTGACTACAAATACTTCTTACCGTGACGAAAACGGCACAGCACCACAGTAAATTAGTAAATTTTCAAACTCTAAGGACAGCTTACCGCGCTTTTCGCATCTGGAGCAATACGCTTAAGTCTAAACTGAAGGTAGTTTGCACAGACTTTGACCTCCTCGCCCGTGTCTACGTTTCTAGCCGATAAATACACAAAGCTTGTGTCATAACCTTTAGTTGGTTTTCGAGCCTAAACAAACTTGTAAACGCATGATTTCTGAGAACAAAAAAAAAAGCAACAAATCTTACCTCGACAATTAGATTGAGATCTAGTACCAAGATGAGTAATAACCAAAAATTGGGGGAGCGCATGCCAGGATGTACGCGGAAGTTGGCAGAGCGGCTTTCAGGGCCAACCTGTGCCGCTGCGTTCGACGTGAGATCTTCCGAAGGGCAGGCTGAAAAGCCCTACACTTGATGGGCCTCCCTGAAAAGCAGAAAACGTGGACTTTATTGAACAAATGAAGGTCATATTGAGTGCTGTCGAAGTACACAAAATCCTACCAAACTAGGCCTAATATTTTCGCAACGGAACAGAGCGTGAGCGGAAACCCGACCAGACGAACTGGTCATCGAAAAATGAAAACTGTTAATTAATGCTCAAACATGATACGGACCTACAACGTTGTTGTATGCAGGACTTTTATTAATTATGACGTGTCATTGTTGGAAAGTGGCACCAATTAACACCACACGCTTCAACTGTAGGAGAAAGCATCACAAATCCAATGATTGTAAGTGTCCGTGGTCCCGACCACACAAATCCAACGTGTTCTATGATGACGTTTGTCAGGAGTAACAAAGTAATCCAGACGAGGAAGTGGGCCAGATAAAAACAGCATGACGGATGAATTGAAAACGCTAGACACACTGCATATATATGAAAGCTAACAAAGGGATCGTAAACATTAGTCCATAACCTTTTTAATGTTTTGTATTGGAAGCATTTGCCACCCTCTTAGGTGCTTATCAGTATAGGACGCAGGGAGGAGCACCCAGAAGCCACTGTCTCCCTGACTGACATTATTAAAATCCACCGTATGCGCGCGCGTTGTTGGAACCCGGCCGGCCAGTAGCGAAAATAAGTGAAAATAAGCCACTGTCTCCGCTCCCTCCTGAAGCGGAGACAGTGGCTTATTTTCACTAATATTCTACTATTTTACACTTATATTCTTCTACAACTCAGTAGTATTCAACTACTATTTGGCTATTTCCGTCCATGAAATGTCAAAATCAAAAAATTTTGCCCAGACTCCGCCTCTAAGAGTTATTCGATGCGCTGATTACGGAAATCATATGCATTCAATTTGTACCATGAGGCCATTTCGTACAGTTACGGCACGGCCGCTGTTACGAAACGGAAGAAAATGCTAATTTTGTAAGAAAATCAACGGTGTCCTGCTAAATATTGCTAAGTAAAGTGTGTACTCGTGAGTGCGAGCGCTCTCCGCTAGCGCAGGCCGTACGATCATCACAGGCCGCTCCAAAAGTGGAGAGGTGACGGTGGGACAGCGGGCAAGCATTCCCTCATCAAGCTGCGATTTTCGCATGTACTACCACGTGGGACGAACGCTCTCGCTTGAAAGCAGCGCTCACGATAATTTCCGTGTTAGAGATTTCGCGGTAAATCAGGGTTTCTAGGGACGGTGAACTCATCCACAATGATGAAGTAACGTGAAACACGGGGAAACACAGGGAACGATGGCGGTATTTCTTGTCGGCTCAAAGTGCGGACGAGTGTTCCGCTAATGGGTCCCACCACGAAACCCTGATAAATGGTATGTACTCGATACATCTTTATCCACTGCGGTAAACCGCACGCACACAGCCGGTCAATGGCGTTAGGTGGCGCGACGAAGCCCCTTTATCCAGGCCGGCAGATGTGTCCACGGCAGTATCTCCGCAGGTAGGCGGCTATTCAACTTATCGTTGTGATTGTTCAGTAGCCGGCTAAACGGTCAGCGACTCCCTTCAGGAGTGAGAATTTCCGTGAGTGCTGTCTTTAAAGGCTTTCACTTGTGAAGTGAGTCGCCTATTGTATAGACAATCACAACAGTAGGTAGAACACCAGGAATCATCACCTATCTGAGAAGATATTGAAGACGGTGATGTCAATGTGGGCTGTGTTTCCGCCCATGCAAACACCCAAATTCGGTTGCTTGTGCATACGCGGTTGACGTTCGTGTGGTGCTGCCTTTAACGGCTAACGGGTGTCAGCGTGGGCTAAAGTGTGAACATGGGTGCCACAATTGCGAGCTGTGCAGTCGCGATGGTCGTCCCCTGTACAATAAACGCACATCAACTTGCTATCACTGTGGTCATCGTGAACCACAGGTAAATGATGAAGCGTTTCGCATTCTCGAAGTAGCCCAACGCGACGGAGTTCCAGTAAAGCTCTCGCACATCTTTGCGGGTAACACATCGGTCCTAAGGGGCTAGATGAGTGGGGATCCGTGGGACCTGTCAGGACTTAATTTTCGCACTCAGACAAAACGTCGGAAGGACCGGACCGCAGCAGAAAGAGATCGCGCTCATTTGGTTAAGAAGCGAGAGA
>KN731683.1:0-11959 GCA_000816745.1 Ancylostoma duodenale | reverse complement strand
ACTTGGTATAACAAAGAGAATGGTGGAAAAGCAGGTGATAAAACGAGAGGTAAGATCTTATACATTTTATTCCCTAAATAGTAGATAACGATAGACAACTTCTGATGTGTAGTATTTACCAGCAAAAATATGTACATATTCTGCAGGAATTCCAGGACAAACTAAAAGCACCAGATTCTCCCTGCATATAAGCTACATAAATCAGCATTGGATTCTTCATCAGCCCGATGTCTAGGCACCGTTTTATTTCGCCAGAATATCCAGAAGATTTAGATGTTTATTCGTTATTTATTGATGAAATTTTTATTATTAAAATTTTTTAGATGGAATTTCTCTAGTCAACATGAAGGAAATTCTGACCAATGCCAAGGAAATTCGTCTACTCTGGGTGCTGCGGAATTCTGAAGACGGACTCCGGAAATCACTCCGGAAATCAATAGGTAACAACAACAGCTCTTTCAGCATTATATGAATCTGCCGGATATTCCAGAAGCCTCTAAAAGAGCTCAGATTTCTCGAGGGGGACCCGAATCTTTAGGAACATTGTCAAAAATTTCCCAACAGAACCTTCATTTCTCACGAATGATACAACGTTCACGCCTCTTCGAGAAGGAGTTGGAGAATTTTTTTGATTTGTCAGATGTTTCGATGTAAGCTCTCACTGGAATAAACACTAATGTAGCACATAACACCGTATCCTGATGCTATATCAACTACATAGCTTTGAAAATTGAGTGAGAATTTTCAGTTCTTAGAATAATAAGAATAATAGCACAATTCAAATGTAAGCTATGCGAAATCCGACTTACAGCGAGAATTGGCGCACATGCAGCTAAAGCTACTGTTCTTTCCAGGAGTGTTCTTGCGGAAATGAGAAGCCATGTTGTTACTCCCGATTCAGGGAAATAAATCTTCACAAATTTGGACATGTTGCGAAGGGATTCGACGACAGTTGTTTTGCTTATGAGTAGGAGCACGTCTACCGAATGCGGGGAACCAGGAAGATGAGCAAATGGCAGAGTTCCAGCGGCTGTCGATGAGCAGAAACTGGAGGAAGAGGATGGACGACACCTTAATTGTTGTTCCACGCGGTTCACCTCCGATGAAAAAGTATAGCGCCTCGCACGAGTACAGCGGTCCTGACGAGACTTTTTGGAATGTTGCGTGCGGTTAGGAATTGATGGAATGTGAACCGGGTAGAGGAGCGAATATCGAATAAGCGACGGGAAAAATCAAATCTGGCGGCGGAGGAAAAGGCGTAGCGGGCTGACGCTTCTCGTGGCTCATTTTCGCCCTCAAACGAGCCGTCACGCACGGCCGCAAAGAAGAAGAATCACCAGAAGACTCCCACGAGGAAAACCCACTGCTACTATAGAGTTTCACTCTTGGGGGAAAATTCTTAAAGGTTGTCGGAAAACAAGAACGCTTGGCGGTAGCGATACCCAGAATGAGTCGGCAAAACAACGGTTATTTCTTCCCTTTCTATATACGTATATATTTGTAGTCGAGCCATATACGTAAATAAGTGAGTCATAATTCCTGAGATTCTTTACTCGCATTCTTAATTAGAATCTCAAGCACCTTAGCATAATAGGAAACATTGAGATTATTAATATTTCCTAGCAAATTTTCGATGTTCTTCTTAGTCACTGATTAGTCACTGATTCTTTTCCAGTACATACTCTATTAATTCTATTGTATGCCTACATTATTGCGGAAAATGCTGCGCTGCGACCACGTTTATATCCTGAACGCGCTGGATTCAAACTAATAGTTACGCAAAAAGGGATTACCCTTGCAGTACATATGCAAGCTGAAGAGCTTCCACCTTTAACGTAGTCTCCAGAGATTTACGCACGTTCTCCTTCCATGTAAATTGCTGGGTGTGATAGAATGGTTTAGAGCTATGTATATGTATATCAACTTTTTCTAGGTCCAATATGTTAGTTATTTTCCATGCTTTTATTTTTGACTACTAAAATTGTTGTTAAAATCGTCATTTTCATCACTGATCTTATTTTTGAATGACGTCCATACGAATCCAGACCCCAGTTTCTGCCACGACCCCTCTCCTGGTTTTCCATTCGTACATCCACCACTGGTGTTGGGATGAGCTCGTGTGCTTTTTTTTTCTAGTTGCCATTTTCCAACAGCATTATAAATTTCAGTTGCTGTCTTCTAAAATGTTCGAAAGCATTTTTCTCCCAGTACTAGGATAATTTTGTACATTATTCCTAAATATTTGTCTGCTAAGGTTTCGGGCGCAAGTACTGCGACATCAATTGAAGAACGCATTTTTTTCTCGCCTTTATTCATGGCTGGCTACCGACGCCAATCGTAGGTATAAGACCAGTAGGCACCCTTGAAAACAAAGTCAAACGAGCTCTTGAGAAGCAGCTTCAACAATTTTGGCACTTTGAAATTTGAAGATACTGTGAGGTATGATGGCTACCCTCTTGCGATGGATGGCTCATATTTGTTGAACAACACCTCTGAGACCGATGGTATCCAGTGAACTGTTTGCATTCTCTCTAGGAATTCTCAGGTTTACATTAATGACGAATGGTCGGTAGAAGCGATTGATCTGTCACGGATCATTCTGTTCAGCTTCTGGACCTCAAACCATTGCTGAGAGCCTAACCCAGGCATGACATCTTATCCATTCAAGGAAGAGTTCCCATTAGAAGTTCTGACCACCTTCAAGACTCCAGCTAAATAAGAGGAAAGAGGTTGTCGACAAATCTGATCTTTGTGAACCGGATTCGTCTTTTCATAGCTCCACATAATGCTTTAGTAATCTGATACTTCCAGGCAAATGGATGAAATCAAACGGAAAAGGATTTGCTGTCAAAAATTTATTAATAGAAGGAGGAAACCGAATCTGGAGAATGCACACGATCTCCCTTTCACAACCAGTATTCGGAATTTGAAAAGATGATTGCGGAAAATATATGATTTTCTAGGAGGCGGGACATAAAGTCCTTGCGCGCAATCGGCGGAAAATTTTCGAGCGCGCCCAGCATCCGGCGCGTGCGCGGCGCGGCCCTCTTGCGGCAGCGGTCCCCTTCGTTCGTCAGATTTTTGGCCCATATGAGTGTTTTTCTTTAATTTTTTACTAAGTTGAAGTTTACTTGAAGGTTTGAGGCTTGTGGCTGACCGATATCGACCGGACGGCTCTGGAAGAGGGCCGCGCCGCTCACGCGCCGCATGTTGGGCGCGCTCGAAAATTTTCCGCCGATTGCGCGTAAGTACTACACTCAAAATCTAGTATTAGTTTACATTCCACGAAAAGGAAATGTAGCATGGGAACATGAAAAATGGGTGGAATCCAGGTCAAATTTTCCCTATGATGACAACGATATGAATTTTTTTCCTGCAATGACAACGAGACATGGTAAGGTTTATTCAAGAATAAAATCAGCTTCGGGACTACTCCCAGTGTTCGCAAAGAGTTCATGGACCAGTGGTGAAAAATCGTTCCCGAAACACCTAAAACTTTCGAGCAACAGCACTCCAAAAACCACTTTTTCGCTCCACAGGATGTTACCCGTGGAGCTTTCCAAAAATTGCGAGACATACGTGGTCCACACGTGCATCGAACAGGACATGCACACACAACACACACGCACACGGAGCACCTTTGGTACAAACGAAAAACAGCACTACCCATGGACGAAAATCCGCGCGCCTTACATTTCACGAGAATAGTTTCCCCCGTCAACACTGCTAAACTGTTGGGAAGCCTTATACTCATGCTTACTACTCACCCAGGTTTGGGAAGAATCTTGAAATAGTGTTTGGAATAAAGTACGAGGTTTTTTTTTAAACTCGTGGGTTCCTGAGACCGTATTCCGACTTGGCCGCGGCCAGCCACCTTTGGCCGACCAAATTTGGCCACTGACATGTACACTGTAGATACGATGTGTCACAGAATTCTTTCAGATTTCTCAAATAGGGGTTATTTATTTTGTACCGCACCCTTATTTTAAGGAAATTACGGTGGGTGGTGAAAAACGTACATAATTCCGGCGCCATATAGCCACCCTTTAATGGCCACGAAAACGGCCACATTTGGCAGCCTTTTGAAAGGTGGCTGGAATCTTCAGGAAAAAAAAATTTGACTGAAACTTTGCATAGAGGGGTTATTTTAGGTTTTGTTTAATAACACCGTTTTAGTAGGGTTACGATGGGGGTTATTTATTTTGTATCGCATCCTTATTTTGAGCAAGTATGGTAAGTACGGTATCTCACAGAACTTTCTGAAACTGAGCAGGCGAGTATTTGAGGTACCGAGCACGACTATCAATGTCATTTTCCATGATATTACCGGTTTCCTATTGAAATCAGTATTTTCTTTCGACTTCTTGCCGGCCAAAGGTGGTTGGCCGCGGCCACGCCGGAATTCGGTCTTTGTAAATGATCACAGAAACAAAGCCGAATTGTAGGAGACGCATGTGAACTGGATCTCTGCACCTCTGGATTTTCATGGAGAATTTTTTAAAAACCTTTTTGCACACTGCGACTAACGCTGAAATTCACTAGCGCAAGGTGCTGACATCACTGCAACCCATCTCAGTCAGCGTCTGGTGGAGAAAACCTGTTGCTGAAGAAGAAATTTAAAATTGGGTTCAGAGTGGAATTTTCAGAGAATCGGGCTAAAAATTTCAGAGAGCTGGGTTTCACAAATCACTGACGACTCCTAGTCGCAAATTTTATTATTTGCTCGAGTATCATGGCCCCGTTACCTCTAGGTGTCTCTAACATGTTGACCATCAGGGTTTTGTCTTGGCCGGAGATGACATTATGAAAGGAGGACAAGCGTTCTGGAAAATGGTCAGGTTCACAGAACATGTTCATGAACGGTACTTTCTCTTTTTTGCTGCTATATCCACAGTGTAGTATATTCTGCTCTTTTGCCTGATATCGCCAGCCTCTCCTCATTTAGCTCATCTTGGCCTGGATATTTGCCACACTCTCTGGAACTGTATAACAGTGTAGTTGCTACTCAAAACCGACTACCCTTCCAGTCTGCGTCTGACTCACCTGCGGACTAAAATTTCCTGTGGTTGGTTTTGTGTACCGCTTCCTTCCTATCCTTGCCTCGATGTGGATAGATTCTAGGACGATTAACTAGCTCTCTTCTCCTTTTCAACACGTAGTGGACCCAGATACACGTCTTCCTTATGTCCAGATTTGGTTTCCTTGATTTAATCTTCTTCATAAAATAAAATTTTGGCTTCCTAATCCAGTCTGTATACATAGAAGTGAAAGTTTGTCCGCTCCGTTTGTGCGCTTGTTTGTATGTATGTTCCATGAAGAAATTGCGCGGGATGAACCGATCCAGATCAAATTTTGCAGATCGACTCTCCACAGGGCGGCTGAAGTTATAGGTTACTTTTCCCCTAAGACTATTGACTGTATCATCGATTATATGATTGAATTTTTTGCTAGCAGTGCTTGGTTTCGCTCGGTAGTAGGTTTGCTAAATAAAGATCAGAAAAATATTGTCGTCGTCAGCGTGAAATAGTCGGGGGTAGTAGAACACCCGAGCGGAGCCGGGCATGCCGTCTAGTCTTTTCTAAAACAGACATCATAACCGATTCGAGCTAACAATCTGACGAAGTTTTATTGGATGTGTTGAGTAGCATTCATATTTGGACAGGTTATGAGGGGTACGAATAACGTTTGCGGGAGATATGTTGAAAAAACTTAGCCTCGAAGGATAAGTCTAGCCGTGCTTGCCAAGCCGAAGCAATGCTAATGATTCAGAACTATGTACGTATACGTTCACCAATCAAGTACATCACTCAGACACTGGTATAGACTCATGTATACATATACTTATTGGGAATGTGCATCTCTTCTACTCCAATTTTTGGTGGCTTCCGACATCCCAATGTTTATTGCACATCCGAAGTTCGACTTCTGGTTTCGCTCCCCAATGAAGAGAATTTAAAATCATAAGGATGGAAGCATGCCTCAGAGCATCAAACCAGATTCACCGGATTTTTTTTTTTGAGTTTCAGGATACCGAGGATAATTTTTGACCTTCATCAAAACCACCTTTCACAAGGTTCTGAAGGAAATTTCTTCGAGAAACAAGAGAGTTTAGTTTAGTTCTTTGCTGTATGTATCTGCTCAATTTTTTTTTCACCCCAAGTAGTTGACTGCAGCCAAGAACACTTGCAAGCGTACTACAGAAAATTTATCTGCAATATGTGAAACCTTGTCTGTTTTTGATCAAAGGACACTAGTTTATTTGGAAACGATATGCATAGAGATGAGCGGATCCGTTTGCGATGTAAACCGTTGCTATAATTTTAAAGACTTCGTATAATCTATGCACCGGATGGGCAGTCTTCAGTTGATGGGCACGTGAGGTCAAAGCAGTGTGCAAGTTGGAGAAGTCAAATCATCACTAAAACACACGATGTGTGCACCATGCAGTACTAATGAAGATACATAACAAAAACAAAGAACGCTACTTGTGATTCACAGAACAGAAAGGCACGTAGATATACAAGTGTCAAGGCTAAATCGAAAAAAAAATGACTAGAATAATGGCGCATTGCACAGCTGCACACAGCACAGGAACGGAGCCAGGCCTACAGTATGGTGGTCTCTACGCTGGTCGAGGTGTCATTCGTGAGGTACGAGCAGGTTGAGATCGAGGAAAGCGACGCCTCGTACCGGTAGGAATGCTGGACCATCTCGCAAGAGACCGCGCGGTGGACCTGAAACGGTGCTATCAGAGCAACTGGCAACACACACTCGTGAATTCGTTCTCGTCAGTGCCTCACACACGCTACTCTAAGTGCTAACTGAACTTCTGGAAAAGCGTTACTGGCCCAGTTCTACTTGTGATTCGCATCTCTACTGCTTACGCCACTGCGCTGCCAGTGGTGATGAACTGAACGTTGGATTAGCTAACTACTGGTAAGAACAAAGTTAGACGGTCCTGGATAAGTTTTCTAAAAGCCACCAACACCGGTTAGGGGGACGGATAATTTCTGTCTACCCAACATACAACTAGAAGAAACCCTCAAATTAACTCAAATATTTATTTATTTAGTAAACAAACTCAAATATACGATAGTAGTCTGTGCTAATCTCAAATACTGCACGCAGTAAGATAGAACAAATGGTAGTACCTATGAATGCTATGGACAAAAGTCCGTGTATGACGCGGCGCGTATGCGTTGCGGCTGTGGGTGCGGTAGATCAGCGACCGGCCGCTCAGCTGTTTTAGAATGTGGTGCGCCGAATTCAACTCCAGTGAGTATGTTGTCGCTCATTTTATGATTATACAATTTTTGTATTTTTTATGGATGTAATGAACCACCACTGTGATATGCGCTATCGCGTCTTCCGTATCTTTCCAGCTTCTACGCTGAGCGGCTTCCACGTTGATCCCCTCTATATATTAGAGTCAACCATAATCAGAGCCGCGACACGCACACGCCGATCTGTGCAAACCTGCGCAGATAGAATTTGTAGAGTATACAAGGCGAACGTAAGTACTGAAGTACATGGTATGTAGGATGCCGCTTGGGAGTTCTTTTCCAAAACACAACGCTGAAGGCACTTTTCCAGACCTCAAAATCTGTGGAATTCACGTACATAGTTCAAATCAGATATGTGATGCTACGAAAAAAAAGGTACATAGGCCTGCTAACTGAAACAACAACAGCTCGGAGAAAAGTGATGAACCGCTGAAGATTGGATAAATAAAGGTCTTAGGTGCGTGCATGTGGGTCATTATCATCGGTTACTGTAAAAATCACTAAAGCACTTTCCATCTCGATACGTTTCCTTCAAACATGCTACTAAAACGCTTCCTCATGAGGGATCATGGAAGCGCGTTACTGGGAACTATCTTCTATAGCAGAGAGGTCCTAATGGGAGGTACAGTGAGCGTCAATGACTGTGCGTTTTTCGCGGATACAGGAAGGCGCGGCCGCGCCGCTTGCGCTGGAGTCACCGCCGTCGTGGCAAATCAGGGCTTACCTGATAGTTCCTCATCATATTTGATGTCAACTATCAAGAAAACCAAAAACATGCTTGCGCCGCGTGATTCCCGGTTCTGCGAAATCGACACCCACTGTATGTTAAAACGGAAATGGCTGTGTTACTACCTACTTGTGCCTATGCGAAGAGTAGGTTACACATCCGTGTTTCATGCCGATTATGTTTTTTTTCAGTGTTTGTTCCTTCAAATCCTACACTAGGTAGTACAAATTCTCTCTAAAATTCTTCATCCTCCCTCCTCAAATTCGCTATGAGCTGGGGCTGTAAGAATTTCAGGATCATATGTACAGTGGAGAAATGCTGTTGTTAATTTTGGAATCTCAAAAAGCTTGGTAGCTTCGATCACTCCCATATTGTGACGGTGAAGTTTGGTTGATCTCAAAAATTCCTCGCTTCTCCGTGTCTACCGCTATACACACATCCTTTTGCGGAATACCGGCAGTGTATGACAGACACACTTTCTGGTTCGTTGCGTGAGGGTGCCATTATTATGACGAAATATGGGGACGATACTTTTCAATGAGCGACTGTTCCGTCCTACTGCCTCGTTCGGACACTCGTTTGAAGTTTAGTAACGTGCTAGCTGCCTAACACAAGCACATTACAACACTGTCCTACCTTTCGTTGCAGGGCAGGAGAGATTTACACGAGTAAGGGTGCTGCAAGTCCACAAAACTCAATGAGCAACATGCAAGAACTCAAAACGGACAAAGGGTAAGCAAGCTCATGCCGTCTGAATGTAAGGAAGCGTTAGGTTAACAAGAACACTGAGAATTTGCATATTCATTTAGGATAAAACGATAGAACTCTTCTAAGACGCAGTGCACACGAAAGATTTCAACTGCAACGTTGGCTGTATATCCTATAAATGCAATAAATGGCAGAGATCATATGGCAAAGCTTTCTGAAGAGATCAGCAACGAACGAAAGACGATCATAAGCAGTCGGGTAGGTAACTCATTTAACAAAACTAGTATTACAAGAAACACCATGCGCCACCCAGGCACGCTCAGTGGGGTAAGTAGTAGCTCGGGATGCTGAGGCAGAAGTTACTCACGGGATAAGGACTAGACACTAGAGCAAACCAAGGAAAGCAAATTCAGAAGCGAAAGCTGTTCCTCGGGCAATAGGTGGCTGGGTAGGCACGCCCCATCCTGGGGCCGTGCGCAAAACCGAAGTGATCATACCCGGAAAGGGCTTTTCTGTCGCTGGATCGACTTCGATCTGCTCATGCGGAGATCCGAGGCGCGGCTGAAGTGTCGTTCCGGAGGCGCAGAGCCGCCGGCGCCCCGTTGCTGCAACTCGAGTCGCCTCTTTTTCTCGGCTTCCAGTTGATCCCGCAGCAGCGACAGCTGTGACTCCATCATCTTACGTTTGTGCGCGAAGTTCTGCTCCTTTTGTTCAATGACCATTTCAAGCTAAAACTGAGGGAATGAATAGAGGTTGACAGCAATCACACGACCATCCTGAATCAGTTTGTTTTTGTTAGACGGAAAGCACTACAAGGGATCTGAGGAACACATGGTAAACATAGTGGGAAGAACATAGTCTGGGAAATTGGGAACAAAAAGCATAGCAATGGTCTGAAAATGGAAGCATAGGTATTTTCCGGGATTTCCTCTGATGGGCTTTGCTCAACTCTGGGATTGCAAAGGAGGTCAATCCTACAAATATCTAGCAAAGAAGCAGTGAAGCCTTGAAAGAGCAGCGGAAATATCGCTGCAAGGGTGGCTGTACATATATTCTTCGTGTAGTATAGCCCCCTAACTCGCTGTCGCCTGTAATATCGATTTCATAAGCTATCGATTTTGGGCGAAGCGGCGCTGACGTCTCGGAAAAATCGATAAAAATCGAGAATCGATACGTATCAGAAGCAATGGCTCTGTAGGGGGCTATTCTCCACATGCAGTAAAGAGGCAGGCAAAGGTATAAAGTTGCTAAATAAGGCAAAGGTATAAATTTATTAAATTCGCTCGCTCTACGTAAAAACATTCTCAAGTGAAATTCCCAAAACCTCTAGGATCTTTTGTTCTATCGTGGGAGAGTGCATTATATCGCTAATGCTCTTGTAGCGTCTTATAATTTATGCCAGTATTCAATTACCCATTGACTTCGTGTAAAGTGGCTAAAACAAACCTGTCTTTTCTCCATTGTCAGCTTCGAAATCCTGGTTTCTAATTCGCCCTGATCTTTCAGCATTTTCGTCACATTCCTATTACCAGTGTCTCTTTCGAGCTGAGCAATCTAAACAAATCCACTGCTCAACCAGCCCTGCACTGCATCCGGAACAAAATTGTCACCTGTGATTGAAGCTGCGCACAATTCCTGTACAACTCAGTGTTCTCCTTTTCCATCGCGGCCAGCGACTTGTCTATTGCTTTTCTTTCACTGAGTGTATTTCGAACAGCTATCTCCGTCCGCGATTTCTCCTCTTCCAGCTAAAAACTTTCTGTCCGGGATGGAACATTGATATGAAGTCCTGATCACTCACGGCTTCGACATGCTTCTTGAGCGACGCCACTTCTCGTTCCAACCGCGCTCGGAATCCATCCAGTTCTTTCTTCTCTACTTCTACCCTTACCAACTTGCGTTTCAGCTCTTCTACTTCCGATGTCAGTACCAGCCTTTCTTAACAAAAACTTTTATTAATCTTCACTATTTATAATGATATTTGCTTGATTTCTGATGACCAACGTTGGTTATTCCCTCTTTCAATAAGTTACTCCCCCCATCTGAATGAGGAATGCTAGGCGGTAGTGGCGGAAGTCTTATTCCACGCGTGTTTTAGTCACGTCGTATCGGCTCAATGAACGTACAATCCAACTCACCTTTGCGTAGCATCACAAGCTCTTCCCTCATCTCACGCTCAAGCTTGCTCCATTCGGCCTCAGCCTTCTGGAATGCAACAATCTGTTGCGTCATCGTTTTCCTGGATTGTTTTGCGTCCTCGACGTTTCGTTCGGATTCAGCCAGTTTTTGGTTCAGCAGGTTGTTGCGATGGTTGCACTCACGCAGCTCGCTTCTGAAAGATGCGTAACCGTAGGAAAGTAAAAATCGAAGCTGAGGAATGCTTACCTCAGTCGGTCGATCTCGACAGCCAACGCATCATTCTTTGACAAAAGAGCGTCGTGGTTGTGTTGTAAATGCGTGATTTTCTCCTCAAAAATGGTCTTATGATAGTCTTCAGATGACTTCTTCGCGCTCACAGCCTAGAGAAAAAAACTCCATTGAAGTGTCAAAAACAATGGACATTCTTACGGATTTCAAATGCAGAGAAATGGTTCGACCAAACCACATTACAGATAATGATACAATTTTCATGATGCTAAGATACTTCATAAGAGCTATTAGAAGCCCCCTAAGAGAAAAATAACGACCGAGACCTACTTGTTGTTTCCAATGTCGTTCCTCAGACTGAAGCTTTTCGACGTGCTCCCGATCTTTCCGTTGTTGCCTTCTCGATTCCTCAAGATGTCTCTTTGTCTGCACCAGTTCAAGTTCAACATCGTTTAACTTTGATCGGGAAGCCTAAAGAAATTTTTTGAGGATTCTTCAATTCTGATTATAAGTTAGCAAATATTTTATCAATTATAATGCCACAAGTGAAGCACCTAACTCAGATGGGAAATTGCGAGCGAATTTCACGCATATTAGACCTCTTAGATAAAAGGAATCTCATGCGATTCTGGAAGCTTTCTCCAGGAAAATAAATGCAGAAAGTACGAAAAATGTAGGAGGAAGCAGAAGAATGGGAAAAAAAATAGGAGAATCCTACTGGATGCAAAAGTGCATAACGAAACAATATTATACAACTGCTCCCGCAAAACAGATTATTTTACTTGAATTCAGAGTTTGGGTAGTTTTCTACTAGTTTTTTCGAGAACAAACTCTCGAGGAATTTCGCTCGACGTTTTCCACGTGAGAATTTCAG